>CANNZV010005387.1:31686-51494 GCA_947561585.1 Caprella mutica
CTCACAAAATTAGGTAAGTCTCACAAAATTAGGTAAGTCTCACAAAATTAGGCAAGTCTCACAAAAAAAATAGGCAAGTCTCACAAAAAAAATAGGCAAGTCTCACAAAAAAAATAGGCAAGTCTCACAAAAAAAATAGGCAAGTCTCACAAAAAAAATAGGCAAGTCTCACAAAAATAGGCAAGTCTCACAAAATTAGGTAAGTCTCACAAAATTAGGTAAGTCTCACAAAATTAGGTAAGTCTCACAAAATTAGGTAAGTCTCACAAAATTAGGTAAGTCTCACAAAATTAGGTAAGTCTCACAAAATTAGGTAAGTCTCACAAAAATAGGTAAGTCTCACAAAAAAATAGGCAAGTCTCACAAAAAAATAGGCAAGTCTCACAAAAAAATAGGCAAGTCTCACAAAAAAATAGGCAAGTCTCACAAAAAAATAGACAAGTCTCACAAAAAAAATAGGCAAGTCTCACAAAAAAAATAGGCAAGTCTCACAAAAAAATAGGCAAGTCTCACAAAAAAATAGGCAAGTCTCACAAAAAAATAGGTAAGTCTCACAAAATTAGGTAAGTCTCACAAAAAAATAGGCAAGTCTCACAAAAAAAATAGGCAAGTCTCACAAAAAAAATAGGCAAGTCTCACAAAAAAAATAGGCAAGTCTCACAAAAAAATAGGCAAGTCTCACAAAAAAATAGGCAAGTCTCACAAAAAAATAGGCAAGTCTCACAAAAAAATAGGCAAGTCTCACAAAAAAATAGGCAAGTCTCACAAAAAAAATAGGCAAGTCTCACAAAAAAAATAGGCAAGTCTCACAAAAAAAATAGGCAAGTCTCACAAAAAAAATAGGCAAGTCTCACAAAAAAAATAGGCAAGTCTCACAAAAAAAATAGGCAAGTCTCACAAAAAAAATAGGCAAGTCTCACAAAAAAAATAGGCAAGTCTCACAAAAAAAATAGGCAAGTCTCACAAAAAAAATAGGCAAGTCTCACAAAAAAAATAGGCAAGTCTCACAAAAAAAATAGGCAAGTCTCACAAAAAAAATAGGCAAGTCTCACAAAAAAAATAGGCAAGTCTCACAAAAAAAATAGGCAAGTCTCACAAAAAAAATAGGCAAGTCTCACAAAAAAAATAGGCAAGTCTCACAAAAAAAATAGGCAAGTCTCACAAAAAATAGGCAAGTCTCACAAAAAATAGGCAAGTCTCACAAAAAAATAGGCAAGTCTCACAAAAAAAATAGGCAAGTCTCACAAAAAAAATAGGCAAGTCTCACAAAAAAAATAGGCAAGTCTCACAAAAAAAATAGGCAAGTCTCACAAAAAAAATAGGCAAGTCTCACAAAATTAGGCAAGTCTCACAAAATTAGGCAAGTCTCACAAAATTAGGTAAGTCTCACAAAATTAGGTAAGTCTCACAAAATTAGGCAAGTCTCACAAAAAAAATAGGCAAGTCTCACAAAAAAAATAGGCAAGTCTCACAAAAAAAATAGGCAAGTCTCACAAAAAAAATAGGCAAGTCTCACAAAAAAAATAGGCAAGTCTCACAAAAAAAATAGGCAAGTCTCACAAAAATAGGCAAGTCTCACAAAAAAAATAGGCAAGTCTCACAAAAAAAATAGGCAAGTCTCACAAAAAAAATAGGCAAGTCTCACAAAAAAAAGGCAAGTCTCACAAAAAAATAGGCAAGTCTCACAAAAAAAATAGGCAAGTCTCACAAAAAAAATAGGCAAGTCTCACAAAAAAAATAGGCAAGTCTCACAAAAAAAATAGGCAAGTCTCACAAAAAAAATAGGCAAGTCTCACAAAAATAGGCAAGTCTCACAAAAATAGGCAAGTCTCACAAAATTAGGCAAGTCTCACAAAATTAGGTAAGTCTCACAAAATTAGGTAAGTCTCACAAAATTAGGCAAGTCTCACAAAAAAAATAGGCAAGTCTCACAAAAAAAATAGGCAAGTCTCACAAAAAAATAGGCAAGTCTCACAAAAAAAATAGGCAAGTCTCACAAAAAAAATAGGCAAGTCTCACAAAATTAGGCAAGTCTCACAAAATTAGGTAAGTCTCACAAAATTAGGTAAGTCTCACAAAATTAGGTAAGTCTCACAAAATTAGGTAAGTCTCACAAAATTAGGTAAGTCTCACAAAATTAGGTAAGTCTCACAAAATTAGGTAAGTCTCACAAAAATAGGTAAGTCTCACAAAAATAGGTAAGTCTCACAAAAAAATAGGCAAGTCTCACAAAAAAATAGGCAAGTCTCACAAAAAAATAGGCAAGTCTCACAAAAAAATAGGCAAGTCTCACAAAAAAAAATAGGCAAGTCTCACAAAAAAAATAGGCAAGTCTCACTGTAGTAAAGCAAACACAGCAATTGTGTATGAATTACTATCATCACGAACCTATATGATTGTAAGTAAGCGACAGTCAAATCAGTTACCGATTTGCTCTCGTGAGCTACACACCTATTCTCCTGTTCGTAGTTATTTGAGACCTTAACTTGCGAGCGTTCTAGAGGAGATATGATTTGTAATAACTTGTGCTTGACCAATGAATATAATCTCTTTAAGTGTTAATTACTTTACCATTATTACCCTTTAATACAGTTAAGCTTGGACCAGAGGCCTGAGGTCGGAACCATAGTGGCAAGTTGGTTCTAGGGCATGGTACCATGAGTAGTTAGTAGAAAGAGATTTATAAAGAGAAAGGAATCTGAAAATACCACAAAGTAAGATCCTAATCACTTATGAGCCCATACATTTAGACGTTATAGTGAAGCAAACTAAGTACGTCACATTGGTGGCCACGTATGGTGCGTGATTAAGTAATTCGAATTTAATGTGCGGAAATTCAATTACTGAAGTAGAAGATTGAAAGCTTTGTAATTTACCAAAAACTAAGTTAACCATCTGATTGGAGAGTATTTGATTACAGCAAGACCGGGTTTTGCGACCCTATATGAAGGTGCGATCCAATTAAGGTGTTCAGTTTTTGTGATAAAGTATAAAGATAATTCAACTCAAGGTCAAGCAAAAGGCATCTCGAAAATTATCGGAAGGATAAGGAGAGTACAGATGGCCTAATTTGAAATCTGAATGAGCAAAGACAATCAACAAGACTGACCAGTCTGAAAAAAAAAATTCTGGAAATTCTGGAAAATTCTGGAAAATTCTGGAAGGAACTGGAAGAACACGGAGGGAGGAAGCGACAGTAATGGGTTAAGTGTTGCACGTTGACGAATGGTGATGGAAAACATTCGATTATAAACAACATGCAAAAAAGCCGTAAATCAACCAGAAATTGAGAGTCTAATTTGATTAAATACTACATCTGAAAAGTATTTACTCAAACTGCAACATTCAGTGATCATTCAACATTCAGTGATTCAACATTCAGTGATCATTCAACATTCAGTGATCATTCAACATTCAGTGATCAAACAACATTCAGTGATCATTTAATATTCAGTGAAGTTTTAACATTCAGTGAACATTCAGTTAACATACAGTGCATAAAATACAGTGCACAGCGCTCAGTGAACAATCAGTTAACATCATAACAGTTAACATCAGAGCAAAAATCAACGACAAAACCTGATAAGCGGGACCCACTGTACATGGAACTGAAAGTTGAGTATACCATATCATTATATGTCATCTTATCATTCAGTCTCATTTCTGAAGCGATCGGAGTAAGATCTATGTGTTAGTTCTTAGTCAGTGGTGAAATAAGCTGTCCTACTTAGTCTAGAATTGTGTTGATGAATAAGCAAAGGTAATTAATCATTACTGCAGCAATTATAATTATAAGATGTATGAGTGCATGCATTTCTGTTAGCTTTGCTGTGTGTCGTTATTAATTAACAAACATTGCTCTATATTAAATTATATTTCATTTATTATTTATTATTTGAATGATTATTATTTATTATTATTATATATTTATTATATATTATTTTTTAATGGTTGATGGATTAATTTTTTAATTGGATAGTCTATTATTTTTTCTTCTTCTTTTTTCATAATAAGTGATTACACGTGCATTACACTTGATTAAGTACATAATAACACTTCATTAGGATAGGAAACACATGCCAACCTCAGAAGACGAAGCAATTAACGCGGAGGCTGTAGAACTTAGATCTGGAAGACGAACTAAACCCAGAGTACAGAAAACTAAACAACCCAAAACACCCAAATCACCCCCCAACTCACCCCCCAAATCACCCCCAAAGTCACCACCCAAAACAACACCCAAAACATCACCCAAAACAACACCCAAAACATCACCCAAAACATCACCCAAAACATCCCCCAAAACATCCCCAAAAAAAACCCCCAAAATGTCGGTCGAATTAACACAAGCTCAACTCCAGGAAATAATTAAAAGTCGGAGTACGACGATCATAAATTCGGATTCATTGCCAATATTCAGGGGAAGAAGAAGGCCAGAGGATCCAGCTTTCGAGGAGAAGAACACGTTTCGTCAGCACCTCAGCCTATTAAATAATCATATATCCAGCTTAGGGGATAAAGATGATGCAGAAAAGAAGAAAATCCTTTTCAGGAGCGCTGATTGCAAGCTAGGAGATTTTCAAATTACTGTTAATAACGTTGTTAACGGTAAAACATTTAAGGATAGCACATACCAAGAAATATGCACGGTACTAGAAGACATATATGTGCAGAAAGACAGCAAGGATATCTACAGTGTATGTCATGAATTATACACAAATAAATTGAAGGATGAGACTACAGCTGCCAGTGACATCTTAAGTACATTAGAAAAGATAGGAGAGGTCACGGACTTCATTTTAAATGACGACACAATGAACGCCCAATTTCCAGTACGGACAGCAACTGAAAGTGATGAATCATTCACACGCAAATTAAAAAATCACGCAAAAGATCTCATGAATACATCAATGTATTTAACAATATTGGGTCCACAGATCAACCCCAGTATCATCAAAGGAGTCGTAGAAGGTCCTTTTAAGACAACAGCTAATTTACTGTCTGCTACAACGAAGAAAATAAGATCTTTGCCACATGATAAAAAAATTCTAATACCAAAAAAGAATTTCAATGACACAGAAACTTTTTTGATAGAAAAACCCGAGGGTGAGAATCAAGGCAATTTTCACGAGGATATGCTAGATGATACAGAAGCATATTACACTCATGACATAAGAAACAGAGGAACAGTAGGTAGGTATGCAAGCAGAAGTAGGTATAAACATAATCCCACAGGCAGGGCATACGTACACAACACGAACATCTCCCAACCTACCCCTACCCCTCACAGCCGTAGTGGTACAATTAAGTGCTACAGGTGCAACAAATTAGGACATATAGGTAGAGAATGTCGGGCTCAACAGGCCAAGGATTTTCACAAAAACATGTAAATACAAACAGAAGTAAAAAACAAAATAGGTCTCACGGGAAAATGGTCGGTAGCTCCGTGTACGAAAGTGAATTGAACATGAATAAATTAGATCCAGTGCACGTTAAATTCAATAGCAAAGGTAAATCGTCACTCAACACAAGTTGTGAATGTAAAAATAAGTTCGATTTATTAAAAGAAGAAGAGTTAAGCGTTGAGGATAAAAAAATGAGCGAAACATATATAACAGTCCAATTAGTAAAAAATAAAGATGAATTAAGCGGATTGATGGACTGTCATTATACGATAAAAGGGACTTCTAAGCCAACGATAATTTTACATAGTAAAGAATTCGATTGGGAAGCTTTAATAGATTCAGGAAGCGAGAGAACGATTTTAAACAGTCGTAATTTTAATTACAAGGCGAGTCACGAGGACATAATAAAATCAAACGTAACTATTAAAGGCATAAACGGACGTTCCGAAGTAAAAGGTGAAGTAAAATTTGAACTAATGTCGAAATCCCACAAGAAAACAGTAAACGCTTTACTGATCAACAACAAAAGCTTACCATATGATGTAATATTAGGAAGGGACGTGTTAACGAACGCGCAAATTGATTTTGATAAGAAAATATTAAAATTAGGTGAAGAAAAAATTCCGTTTATGGAAAAACGTAGAATAGCTACTAAAGAACTATTAAGCACAGATTGCTTAATATCTGAGCTGGTCCTTACTTCAAATAGGTCAAAACGAAGAACGTTGATAAGACAAATAAACGAACGGACAAACAGCCGCAGTAGTATTGCGAAAGTAAGGGTTAAACCTCAACGAAAAGGGCAAACGGAGGTTATGAAATCCGAGATAAACACGAAGACACGGAATAAAAAACGCGAGAAGAACGGAAATGTTCATATAAATAGCCAAGTCGTTGAGGCAAACAGCGTACAAATATTGTATGGGTTTGTCAAAAACAACGAAGCAGGAAGTTATATAATAGCTAAAAGAAGTTTCAATAGCGGTTTAGTGATAGCCGAAACACTAATAAAAATCGAAGACACAAAAAAAGAGGGAGATCAAGTGTCAATATGCCCAGTTTTCGTAATGAATCCGACGGATAGTGATATCATATTACGGGACAATATGATAGTTGGTAAACTCCAGACGTACGAAGAGGAAGTCGAAGTAAATATAGCGACTATATCGGAGTGTTTAAATAATAGGACTCATAAATCTAGGTTAGGAAACGTGTTGAGTGACGAAAAACCAAAGCCATTTGAACGAAACGTTAACCCTGAACTAATTTATGAAAAGTCAAAGGTACATGCAGTTGGAATTAATGGAGAGCCATTAGTTACAACGCATGGCAACCGAGATATGAAGTGTAAAATATCACGTGACGGAAGCGCTGATAGAAGCCGTGACAGCACATTAAGTGCTGATGTAGAAAACAATTCTCAGACAGTGCCATCAGCACCAAGAAGGTTAGTTAATGCTGACATATCATGTGGAATGTCAGAGTATGAAGACAAAATGACGCAGTTACTAAATGACTTTAGAGACGTAATCACGATTAAGGACGAAAAAATCGGGACTACTAGTATATGTAAACACACAATAATATTGAAAGATCCTAATATAGTGATAAACAAGATGCCGTACCGCATCCCACATAAATTTCAAGAACAACTTGAAGAAGTCAACAGGTCAATGTTAGAAGAAGGTACTATAGAACCTTCAATGTCCGAGTATAACTTTCCCGTTATCGTGGTTCATAAAAAGAATGGGGAAATACGACCCGTGATAGATTTCAGATCATTAAATAAGTGTGTCCATATACAAGGATTTCCGTTACCTAGGGTTGACGATATGCTTGGATCTTTAGGTGGATCAAAGATATTTTCTAGTTTAGATCTGAGGAGTGCATTTCACCAGGTGGAACTCTCCGAGGAGTCTAAAAAGCTTACAGCATTTGCGGTAAATGGAAAAAAGTACCATTTCCGCAAATTACCCTTCGGGTATGTCAATAGTCCAAAAGTATTTCAAGCAATAATGACAAAAGCGTTAAGTAATGTATTAGGGAAACTCTGTTTCGTATTTATTGATGACATCCTAATTTTTAGTCGATCTTATGAACAACATTTAAATGATATTGGCCAAGTGCTAATGAATTTACGTGACGCTCATTTGAGATTAAAATTAGAGAAGTGTGAATTCTTTAAACACGAAATTAATTTTCTTGGACATCGAGTCACTACTGAGGGCATTCGATGTATCCAAAACGAAAAACTTAGAGAAGCATCTAGACCAACAGATGTAAAACAACTTCAGCGATTTTTAGGGCTTGCGAATTATTTTCGTAAGTTCGTCCCTAAATTTAGTCAGAAAGCCGACCCATTATATAGACTATTAAGGAAGGACACTAAATTTGACTGGACTGACGAATGTGAGACTAGTTTCATTAATCTCAAAAATATTTTGACATCAGATACGGTTTTAGCACATCCAAATTATTCCAGACCATTTTATTTATTTACTGACAGCTCAAATATCGGAGTTGGCGCAGCATTGCTACAACCAGATTCGACCAAAAGCAAAACATTAAGACCCATAGCATATTTCAGTAAATCATTAAATTCTACTCAAAAAAGGTACTCCACGACTAAACTAGAGTTTCTTGCAATACATCTAGCCTTAAAGGAATTTCAATATCTATGTCTAGGATATCCTATTACCATTTTAACCGATCACAAACCTTTATGTGCATTTTTTGGTAATAAACTGCCTTTAGACACGGCACTAGCCAGGTGGGCAATAGAGGCTAGCACATATGATTGTACCATCAAATATTTTGAGGGTAAACGCAATGTGGTAGCCGATACCCTTAGTAGATTAACTCCTTTAACGGAAGAAACAATAGACGATTGTGAACTTTTAACACCATCTAATGAAAGTTGTAATTCAATTGAAAATTATATAGCAACCACAAGATCGAGGGCTAAGCTAAACGTACCACAAATTATTAACGACAATGACAATGACTCAGAAACAGACTCAGAAAACGAACAAGAATCAGATACATCTAAATTGTATAAAATCAACAAAGAAAAACCATTTCTAAACTACATACCTAAACAGGAAGACATAACATGGACTTTAAACAGACTAAAGACTGCACAGTCAAACGACTTTGCTTGTAAGGAAATAATGGATATATTACAGAAAAAACAATTAGGAACATCTAGGAACATAGCTGAATTTTTCATATTAGACGGAATATTATATCGACATCGGAAAATAGATACTCGGGCAGCCAGTATTGTTAATTATGTTATACCAAATGAAATGATCAATTTAGTAATTAATTCAATACATTTTAACACCCATTGTGGTTTAGCTCATACGCTATTTCAATTTCGACTAAAATATTATCATTTTCAAGAAAGATCGGTCATAGAATCTTTTATTAAAAGATGTGACGTTTGCAAAATCCTTAAAGGAAGTCTAGATACACCAATTAAATTAATGTCTGCCCCAGTAGCTAATACACCATTTGAAACAGTTTCATTTGATTTTATTGGACCTTTTATAACAACTGACACGAACAACAAATATATTTTATCAATAACATGTATGTTGACAAGATATAACGAATTACACGCAGTAGCTGACAAATCAACTAACACAGTAATTGATTGTCTAAGTAAAACATTTAGTCGTTGTGGATATCCCAAAACGTTAATGTCGGATTGTGCGAAAGAATTCAAGTCTAACGCAATTAGAACTTTCAGTGAAATACATCAGATATACAAATGTGAGGTATTACCATACTCAGCATATTCCAATGGAATTTGTGAACGTAATAACCAGAAAATTAACAAATTATTAAGATTCTATGTAGCCACAGTAGATCACAATAATTGGGACATGTTTCTCGATATTGTCCAAAACACAATTAACAATCAAGTCAATATGACCTTGAAGGATTCTCCCGCATACGCTCTTTTTGGCCGCGACACATCTCCAAATATTCAAGCAGAAAATTTGGATAACATTTACAATTTAGATACATCTGAATCAATAGTCAAAGTCAAGGCTAGGCAAGCTCTATTTATTCAAGATCAGATACGAGCTAACATAATTAATCAATCAAACAAACTCATAATTTACCACAATAAGACACGTAAAGACAAAATTATACAGATAGGTGATCGAGTATTAATTAGAAATCATCAAAAAACACATAAATTACAATTAAATTGGATAGGACCAGGTACAGTATTACAAGTGAAAAAAAACAAAGCTATAATTAAATTAGGACATCAAACGATAACGAGCAACATAAATTATCTAACTAAGTTGGAAAAATTCACAACAAATTAATTAAATAATATCATTAACATCATTAAACAGGAAATCAAATTATGAGAAATTTGAATATAAACATTATATAGGAAGTCCACAAAAGGAACACATAACACGAAGTAACATGAGTAACATGTTACATTTACACGAACACGTGGCATATAACACAGTTACATGCAAAGAGTCAGAGAAATGTTTACATTTTTTTTTGCTTACGCGAGACAAACAAACAGAGCATACAATTCATTGTTCAAACTACAATATTTCCTTTGCTCAGTAAGAGAATTATTGTATGTATTTAATTGTATGAATTTTAATTGTAATATTTGTATGTATTTAGTTTAAGTTGATGGGATGAATTATGAATTTTATTAATATAAAATTTCATATAATAATTTTAATAGGATTAATATTTTTTGTTGTATGCATGTTAATTTTAAATTTTTTGTTTAAATGTTGGGTAACGAATAAGATGAATTATATTCTGTAAAATTGTTTGAATGAAAATTTGAAAAAAAAAAAAAAAAATATATATGTATATTCAAATTTAGGATGAAATACTGAAATAATTTAAAATCAAAAATGATCAATTCAAAATGAGACTGAAATATGATAAAAATACCAAAAATGAACAGGGGCCATGTCTAACGGTATCGTTTCGATTTCAGTGACGAGAGGCAGAGAGGACCCAGTTACCCACACAGCCAACAGCTCCTCAGCCACAAACAGCCAGTGACTGACCCTCAGCCACTCACAGCCGGTTGACACACAGAACTGTAATTCAAGGTCGTGAGAAGTAATCAGCTGGAGCGATGGGGCAAACTCAGAGCAATTTTGACCTGAACTCAGTAGTGGAGCTGATCCAGAAATCATCTTCAATGAACAAAGCTCATTTGGAGCAAACCATTAAAAACATGGGGTCTATAAAGTACGACCTAATACCAGACTTGTTCAGCGACATTTTAGTGTTAATTCTAACACTACTGGTTGTGATGATTCTCGTATGTGGATATCATCAGTCAAAAAAGATTAAGTCAGAAGAGGATATGAAGATGTACGAAATTAGGAATTTGAGGTCTAAGATGGCGACTGAAGCTTTCAATCAGATTAAGCGAAACACCCCTTTAGATTAGAGGAACTAGGTGGAACAGTTAATATCTTTAATGATCAGGCAGTTAATATACAGGCGACAACAGTTATAGTAATGCCTCAGGCAAAACGAAGGCCAAAAATCGAAATTACCAAAACTAAACCTAACAGCATTTAAGATTTTTTTTCCTCAAACTCAATTTGATCATTATTTTAATTTTTTTTTAATTTTAAGTTGGGTAATTTTAAGTGAAAATTAATAATAATCGTTTTTTCAATTGAATTTAATTTTAAGTTTAATTTTTTTTTCGGTGTTAATTTTAAGATTTAAATTTAAAGATCACAACTGTCTCAAAATTTGATAAAGATGATCAAAATTCATATAACTTCAATTACGAATAAAAATTCATTAAAAGATCATAAAATACGATATCATATCATATGATAAATTAAAATGAAAATTTTTTTTTGATTATAAATTTTTTTAAAAAAAAAAAGTAAATGCAGTAACAATTTGTGTAATGTATTGGAGTGATCAAAGGTCTCTGTTAATATTTAGACTAAAAATCTACATATTAGGAGGGAGGGGTGAGATCTCTAATAGATTAGGCAAGTTATTACGTTTATAAAATGAAAAAGTTGTTACATTTTTGAACTGAGACATATTAGGTAGGAGTAATTTAGATTATTTTGAGAATAAATAAAAATATTGTTAAAGCAAAATTAAGATTGTATAGGTAAGATTAAAAATTTAAGAACATTTGGTGAATGCACATTAGTCTTACATATTTCTAGAACGAATTAAAACTCAAATTTTTCAATTCTCTAATAATATGTTTATTACCGGTTCGAGAAATTTCAAGAGATCCAATATACATGTTTCCACTAACAGCGTGAGCGTCTGAACATTGTTCAATATAGAGTAACAATGGGTAGACAAACCAGCTGGCAGTTTTGGAAAAATGTAAATTGTAACTTTGAAATTTTCGGAAGGGGGGAGCAATGTAGTAAAGCAAACACAGCAATTGTGTATGAATTACTATCATCACGAACCTATATGATTGTAAGTAAGCGACAGTCAAATCAGTTACCGATTTGCTCTCGTGAGCTACACACCTATTCTCCTGTTCGTAGTTATTTGAGACCTTAACTTGCGAGCGTTCTAGAGGAGATATGATTTGTAATAACTTGTGCTTGACCAATGAATATAATCTCTTTAAGTGTTAATTACTTTACCATTATTACCCTTTAATACAGTTAAGCTTGGACCAGAGGCCTGAGGTCGGAACCATAGTGGCAAGTTGGTTCTAGGGCATGGTACCATGAGTAGTTAGTAGAAAGAGATTTATAAAGAGAAAGGAATCTGAAAATACCACAAAGTAAGATCCTAATCACTTATGAGCCCATACATTTAGACGTTATAGTGAAGCAAACTAAGTACGTCACATCACAAAAAAAATAGGCAAGTCTCACAAAAAAATAGGCAAGTCTCACAAAAAAATAGGCAAGTCTCACAAAAAAATAGGCAAGTCTCACAAAAAAATAGGCAAGTCTCACAAAAAAATAGGCAAGTCTCACAAAAAAATAGGCAAGTCTCACAAAAAAATAGGCAAGTCTCACAAAAAAATAGGCAAGTCTCACAAAAAAATAGGCAAGTCTCACAAAAAAATAGGCAAGTCTCACAAAAAAATAGGCAAGTCTCACAAAAAAATAGGTAAGTCTCACAAAATTAGGTAAGTCTCACAAAAAAATAGGTAAGTCTCACAAAATTAGGTAAGTCTCACAAAATTAGGTAAGTCTCACAAAATTAGGTAAGTCTCACAAAATTAGGTAAGTCTCACAAAATTAGGTAAGTCTCACAAAATTAGGTAAGTCTCACAAAATTAGGTAAGTCTCACAAAATTAGGTAAGTCTCACAAAATTAGGTAAGTCTCACAAAATTAGGTAAGTCTCACAAAAATAGGTAAGTCTCACAAAAATAGGTAAGTCTCACAAAAATAGGTAAGTCTCACAAAAATAGGTAAGTCTCACAAAAATAGGTAAGTCTCACAAAAATAGGTAAGTCTCACAAAATTAGGTAAGTCTCACAAAATTAGGTAAGTCTCACAAAATTAGGTAAGTCTCACAAAATTAGGTAAGTCTCACAAAAATAGGTAAGTCTCACAAAAATAGGTAAGTCTCACAAAAATAGGTAAGTCTCACAAAAATAGGTAAGTCTCACAAAAATAGGTAAGTCTCACAAAAATAGGTAAGTCTCACAAAAATAGGTAAGTCTCACAAAAATAGGTAAGTCTCACAAAAATAGGTAAGTCTCACAAAAATAGGTAAGTCTCACAAAAATAGGTAAGTCTCACAAAAATAGGTAAGTCTCACAAAAATAGGTAAGTCTCACAAAAATAGGTAAGTCTCACAAAAATAGGTAAGTCTCACAAAAATAGGTAAGTCTCACAAAAATAGGTAAGTCTCACAAAAATAGGTAAGTCTCACAAAAATAGGTAAGTCTCACAAAAATAGGTAAGTCTCACAAAAATAGGTAAGTCTCACAAAAATAGGTAAGTCTCACAAAAATAGGTAAGTCTCACAAAAATAGGTAAGTCTCACAAAAATAGGTAAGTCTCACAAAAATAGGTAAGTCTCACAAAAATAGGTAAGTCTCACAAAAATAGGTAAGTCTCACAAAAATAGGTAAGTCTCACAAAAAAAATAGGTAAGTCTCAAATATAGGCAAGTCTCAAATATAGGCAAGTCGCAAATATAGGCAAGTCGCAAATATAGGCAAGTCGCAAATATAGGCAAGTCGCAAATATATATAGGGTTATATTCCAAATACCGTTATGTTCTAAACTTTGTTCAGAACGCTAGTGAAGCTAGTTCAGAACGCTAGTGAAGCTAGTTCAGAACGCTAGTGAAGCTAGTTCAGAACGCTAGTGAAGCTAGTTCAGAACGCTAGTGAAGCTAGTTCAGAACGCTAGTGAAGCTAGTTCAGAACGCTAGTGAAGTTAGTTCAGAACGCTAGTGAAGTTAGTTCAGAACGCTAGTGAAGTTAGTTCAGAACGCTAGTGAAGTTAGTTCAGAACGCTAGTGAAGTTAGTTCAGAACGCTAGTGAAGTTAGTTCAGAACGCTAGTGAAGTTAGTTCAGAACGCTAGTGAAGTTAGTTCCAGAACGCTAGTGAAGTTAGTTCCAGAACGCTAGTGAAGTTAGTTCCAGAACGCTAGTGAAGTTAGTTCCAGAACGCTAGTGAAGTTAGTTCCAGAACGCTAGTGAAGTTAGTTCCAGAACGCTAGTGAAGTTAGTTCCAGAACGCTAGTGAAGTTAGTTCCAGAACGCTAGTGAAGTTAGTTCCAGAACGCTAGTGAAGTTAGTTCCAGAACGCTAGTGAAGTTAGTTCCAGAACGCTAGTGAAGTTAGTTCCAGAACGCTAGTGAAGTTAGTTCCAGAACGCTAGTGAAGTTAGTTCCAGAACGCTAGTGAAGTTAGTTCCAGAACGCTAGTGAAGTTAGTTCCAGAACGCTAGTGAAGTTAGTTCCAGAACGCTAGTGAAGTTAGTTCCAGAACGCTAGTGAAGTTAGTTCCAGAACGCTAGTGAAGTTAGTTCCAGAACGCTAGTGAAGTTAGTTCCAGAACGCTAGTGAAGTTAGTTCCAGAACGCTAGTGAAGTTAGTTATCCTGAAGGCCTTAAATTACCAACTCCTACGTCTCAATCCGCATAGGGTTAATGTTAGTACGTTTTTTTGAATTTTAAAATAATCTGAAGCAGAAGGGACAATGAACACTTAGATACTACATTGAACAAAAACAATCAAGTAGTGTTTTGTTATATTTAAGTATATAAAGATAATAATTTGCATGATTTAACGAAAAAATGAGGCAATTGCAAGATTAAATGGTAAATGAAGCGCAAGATTGAATTAAGAATTAGTGAAAGATTAAATGAATGATTAAGTGAAAGATTAAATGAAAGATTAAATGAAAGATTAAATGAAAGATTAAATGAAAGATTAAGTGAAAGATTAAATGAATGATTAAGTGAAAGATTAAATGAATGATTAAGTGAAAGATTAAATGAATGATTAAGTGAAAGATTAAATGAATGATTAAGTGAAAGATTAAATGAATGATTAAGTGAAAGATTAAATGAATGATTAAGTTTTAAAATGAAGAATACGGTAATTTATTTGAATTATGAAAAACTAGGGTAGGTACAAAGTGGTGGTTCACCTTATTGTTAACTTAACTTTCACAAATCGTATATATAGGAATTCAAATTCCCCTATGATCCAAACCAACCCGCAATCTATCCCTACTTGATTCTTGTATATTGAACCAATAATTTACCCTCAACCATTTCCCTGCACTAGTACACTAAATAAACCTCTCAAACAATATAGAAAAAAAACCTATCTAACGAACACTGGGAAAACTATAAATAAAACTAATTCTTTAAAATAGCTGATCAGAGTGATAGAGAAATATTTATGGGAAAAGTTTTCATCCAACATCACCTGTTGAGGAACAATTAAAAATCAACAGAATAAATGTAGACTTTCAATTCACGCCACTGCATTCCTCCCCACCAAGAGATACATTTATCCTGTTGATCGGATGATCAGTCGAGAGTGATGCACCCAAAAGAGAAGAGAAAACATGGTTAAATTTCAAAATATTCACACATACATCCGTCCTTCAATCGGGTAGACTACTTGCATCTTATTTCCTTTTCTTATATTCAAGGGTTCGAGTTTGGACGTTGGGAAAATGATCTGGTGGCCCTCTTGACCGCGTTTGAATTATCCTACTAGTTTGGGAAGAAACATAGTCATCGGATACAGCAGTTATACGTACAAGTTTCTTCGGAACAGGTAAAGGTGGGGTGACTTCTTCACCTAAATAACATGAAGGTGAAGAATCAATGGTAGAATCTACTCTTTCGTCATTCAAACGTACGACCATCTCTTCCAATTCCTCTAGCTTGTCAATAACTTTGGACACAGTTGATGTAAAGGTTCTATCTTCATCATGCGACAGGGACGTGCTTAAATCGAGGGCAAGCTTTAATATACTGCCTGTGGAGTGTAATCCCTTAAGACCTGCATCAAGTATGTCATAGCAACGATCTTTAATAGCCTGGATTGATTCCCTAGTCATGTCAGAGTGACTTGGCAGGTGCATATCCCAGTCCTCTACATCCTGCAACAGAGGTCTATCAGTTGTCCAATTTTCAAGCATATCATCACCACCAAACCGCTGATCAGCTTCTAATAGATTATTCCAATCGTAATTGCCAGTTCGGTTACGACCATCAATTTCCTCCGAAAAGGAACCGCCCGTAGAAAAATCAATAAAATCTGCAACGGATATACCGGGTATTTCAATATCTGGGACATCCGAATCCGCCATATAGGATTCATTTGATTCCATCGGACAACCATTATCACCTACCAGACTCGTACCAAGAGAACTTGCACATGTTGACCGTTTGACTGACCATCGCTCTCTACTACTCATTTCATCTTCTTTGTCGTTATCAGTGGAGTTACTAATACTAGATTCAGACTCTGTAGATGAACCCGAGAGAGACCCCGATGAGTCTGACAGTGGTACCGAACAAAGAGGAAGTACTAACTCCGTGATGTCCCTTTCAGTTTCAATCACCCCTTTCTCCAATGGTGTTTTCCTGATGGAAAAATATGGATGATCCGAAATGTAATGCGGAGGACGATGATATATTCTCAATTGAGAATGGTGTACTTTTAGAATTGTTTTGTTTACGATATGTCTTATCTGATAAGTAACTCCATTCTCATTCACCACTTCTATCTTAAATACACCTTCAAATCTCTCTCTGAATTTCTCCGAAGTTTCATTACCCCGCTTAATCATCTTTTTAAGCACCTCTTGGCCTACCTGATAAGAGAAGAATGATGAATTACCCTCTCTCCAGGCTTCCACTTGATCGCCAGCTACAATCCTATCTTGGTCGAAATGCTGTCTCTTCAAAATTATATTCGCTGGGGATTCACCAATGGACACCTGGAAGGTCCCATTGTGGATAAGCACGACTTTAGTAAGAACATCAGTCCATTTCCTATTACATCTTTCTTCAATTCTCAAGAGTTCGATTAACGTCCTGTTGGCTCTTTCAACGAGTCCATTTGAACTTGGTTTATTAGCTGTAGTATATACGTGGATTATACCATATTTTGACAACATATCATTAAAGACCTGACTCTTAAATTCGCCCCCATTGTCCGATAGAACTTTTTCTGGACATCTAATACAACAAGGCAATATCCTCTTCTCAAATTGCGATGCAATATGGTCACCCGTCTTTCTGCAAATTGGAGCAACAGCCAACCACTTGGTATGGTGATCAATTGCGACCAGACATCCAATATATGGACCAAGATGAGGCAGCATTACCAAATCCACAGCAACCAACTGGAAAGGTCTACTAGTTTGGATTTTAATTATTGGTGGAGAAATTGTCATAGAGACCTTCATTCTTTGACAAACATCACAGGTTGAAGTTACATCACTTGCAACCTTCAGAAGAGACGGGTGCCACACGTGTTGCTTCACCAAATTTACCAACTTCTGCCGACCGATATGAGACATTTCGTAATGAACAACTAATACTATTTCTATCATCAACTGTTCATCCACAAGATAAGAAACCCCTGCCTCTTTCTTATACACCAATAGATCATCTACAACCATCAAGTCGCTCTTGTATCTAGAAAATTTTCCGGGCCATGGTTGCTGATTATATATTATGGCATTTCTCAGCTGAATCAGATCAGGGCAGTTATGTTGAAGCCTTTCAACCTGTTCCAAGTCTATCAACCGCGAAAACCCAACTGGATTTCCTTCTTCGTCTCTGCTTACTTGAAAACTCAAGAAGCTTCGAGCATCTCCGATACACGCCACACGTGCTTTAGGAGGAAACACACACTCCAATATGAGGATCGCAGAACGTTGGATCAGATCGCTTACAATTTCCAAAAACCAAACAGGATCTCCTCCCTGCACACTGTATGTCCCACTGCCGTAACACATAGTTACCGAATAATCCTTCAACAGGTCCATTCCCATTATAATACAAGCTGGGAAAGTGCCATCTTCTACTACGTAAAGTTTAGTATCCAACTTTCTATTCATCCCAGCAAAATGGATCGGTATGACCACTGTTCCAATGACCTGTGAGATCGAACTACCTAAACCGCTAATAGAAATGTTATGACTTTGTTCAAATGGAATTCCAATCGTCCGTAATAATCCATAGTTGATGCAACTTATCTGCGCTCCAGTGTCTAGAAGTATACAGATTTGCCTATCAAAAAGGGTCATGGGTAAACATGCTTGATGCATTCTCGGATGTTGAGGGCACCAAAAATCTACGGTAGCGCTCATCTGAAGTGGAACAGATTGAGTATCCTCATCATCAAAAGGTTGTTCATCAAGCGTCGTGTTGGTAGTATGGTTAGACTCTTTTCTAGTATCAGGAAATAAAGGAGGAACATAGGTTCCTTGTGCCACAGCAGGATTAAAATGAACCCCTGCTAAACATTGCAAATGCACAATAGGCAGTATGTTTCCCTCTTGTCCAGGAGGTAAAAACCATACAGAGTTTCTCTTTCCAAAATGAACCAGTACGTGGCAACCAAAGTGTCTACAAAACACTTGCAGTACATCCAAACTCGGTAACTGCCCAGGATACTCCATTAATTTTAGTCTTTTCCGGCTATCTCTATTCAATTTAATATTATATACATCAGAATGATTCAATAAATCTCCAACCAACAGCCGTCTCAAAATCAAAGAGGAACTGCAGCAATCTGTAAGAAGTCCACTAACACGCTCAGATATGATTTGCAAACTAGAAAATAGCGAATCACCGCCCCCATCCACGGCAGTCATTTGGGTAATACCGACCGGTAGATCATTTGCATCTTCCTCCATTGATGGTGGAACTTTAGGGGCGCTACCAATTCTGGAAAGAAGATCTGCCACTACATTCTCCTTACCCGGAAAATATATGATCTGATAATCGAAACAGGCTAGATCTTCCAATGTCCTTGCCAATCTGCTATCTAAGATTTGCATATTATGCAAATATATCAATGGCTGATGATCAGTATAAATGTGCACTGGAGATCCCAATAAAAATGGCCTCAATGATTTCACGGCCCAACGGATAGCAGCAAGCTCCCTCTCGATGGTAGACATTTCGTAATGAACAACTAATACTATTTCTATCATCAACTGTTCATCCACAAGATAAGAAACCCCTGCCTCTTTCTTATACACCAATAGATCATCTACAACCATCAAGTCGCTCTTGTATCAAAAATTTACCCTCAACCATTTCCCTGCACTAGTACACTAAATAAACCTCTCAAACAATATAGAAAAAAAACCTATCTAACGAACACTGGGAAAACTATAAATAAAACTAATTCTTTAAAATAGCTGATCAGAGTGATAGAGAAATATTTATGGGAAAAGTTTTCATCCAACATCACCTGTTGAGGAACAATTAAAAATCAACAGAATAAATGTAGACTTTCAATTCACGCCACTGCAACATCAGTTGCAATGAAGTAGAAAGAAGCTTTTCAAAACTTAAAATTGTTTATTGCTAAATTATTTATATTCTAAATATAGCTACTATTATTTTTATCTACTAGCTAGATGTATAAATAATTAAATCTCATTATTTACCATATATCGTTATATAGAGACATATTTTTCTTGTCTAATATTTTGTTAGATATTAATGAAACTTTAGCTGTCTCTTAGTAGAACTGAAATCTGAGAAATTATCGTTTATGGTTATTTGTTGCTATATTATTTAATTTAATTTTAAATTTATTTAAAAATGCGATGCTCAAAATGTGGTTCGATTTCCAATTCCATTTTTAATAATTACAAAAATGTATTTCGATAATTTTCCATCTGAAACGGGAAACATCATATACCTTACA
>CANNZV010005388.1:23-27805 GCA_947561585.1 Caprella mutica
TATTCATCACACTGTGTTCAACTTTCACTCTTTGGGCTAGTACCTGGTCATGAGTAGAAAATGTTGAATTACAAACAAATTAGGATCTATGAGGTTTTTGAAACGAAAACACATTAATATTTTTATATTTCAAAAAGCTAAAATTTGGAGTTTGAGACTGATTTTTGAGAATAACGACGAATCTATCTCCGAATGTAATAACTTGATAAGTTTTATTTAAATTAAAAAAATCATCAATGTATGCTATTTTTATTGTTTATTTATTTTATTTAAAAAATCCATTCGTTCAGAATCCTCTACTTCAATATGTAAGACTTTGACTACCCCTTTGTTTTATTCTTCACTGGACATTGTACGCCTCCGTCAGGGCATCATCAGCCAGAGTAAGAAGGTGCCAAAACAATCATATACAGAGTTGAGTTCCACAGAGTCAGAGAAGATACGAAATAATTATAATGATACGTTGCAGTAAATCAATCATATTCTGAATCATAAAAAATTACAACCAAAATAATAGTTGTAGTTGGTGTATATTTGAAAGGTTGGTATATATTTGATATATATTTGAAAGCAATATGAATATTTAGCCATTCCAGAAAAAAAATGCATGTTAATTAAAAAATAGTATTATAATGCTTATCTTTCTAAAGGTGATATGAGGTTTGACCTAAAGTTAAACCTAACACTCTATGCTAACGAGAAAATTGATACTGAGATTAGCCCACATTTGTTGGTTTTACATTATAATAACTACGAATATTTACAACAGAAATGAGCAACAACTGATGTATTATTAATTAGGTTTTGATGCTTGTTTAAATAGCCACAGATATGTAAATAATTATAACTACCCATTTGATTATCGACTCAAATAAAAAAGCTCCTTATTTATCTTATTGAACTATTTATTATCTCTGGATAATTGTAATATTGTGAATTATTACAACAAATTGACCCCACCAATCTATATCTTTCTATGCATCCGAAATTAGCATATAGTATTTATTTTATAATCAAGTCACAAAATAGTATATACATAATCTAAATTTCCTAATTATTTAGGTGAATAAATACAAAAGTTATTCCTATTATTTAAACAGTTTTTAAACATCAAACAACTAATTTTTATCTAAAAGCTTTAACATTATATTATTAAATAAGGATATTAAGGATATTAATTTTATTGAAAAAAATTGTACACAAACAACTATTTCAAGCCCTTATATAAGTTCCTGCTGCTAACAGGACCTTTTCGGGCAGAAGCTACGGCTTATCGGGCCTTAATGAATTCTTATTTTTGTATAATAAATAATTTGTATGTTTTATCCGAGCTCGGCGAGTTTTCCCTCCTCGCTGATCCAATGTAAGGGATCATTTTGTGTTAAATAAATAAAAAAATAAAAATGGAAGTTCTTCTTTTTCATCATATTTTCAAAAGAAAATTTTATTTTGTAAATTCAATTTGTTTAAAAATACAAATAATTATCGATATAGTTTTATAATATACAATCTAGTATCCAAGTAATGTTTCAGATAAATTGCACTAAAGGCTGCTTCACACATCACCGTGATCCATCCGGGACGTCAACAGTCAGTGATTTTTTATCACTGATGAGAGCCGGTACTGTGTGAATGTGTCTGTTGAAATTAATGTAACGATATATTTTTACACTGTCACCAAATCACTGAGAGGAGAGTGGCGGGCGGATCCCGGTGATGTGTGAAGCAGCCAGAAATCTGTAATTAGAGGGTTTTCTCGCATTGAATCCTTGCCATATTGAAAATCTCTAGCTACATTTCAAAAAGGTTGAAAATGTGCAATGAGAGAATTATGTTTATTTGGATATTAATTTAAAAATAAAGCAATCCCAGCGTAATTCATCCCATTTCAATAGTAGCGCCATTATCTCTTTCTAACCACAACACTCAACCTAAAATATGAAGTCAGTCCCATGGCACCCCGCTGGGAGTCACTTGATCCTCATTGTTGGAGGTATTAGAGTAGTCCCAAGGGTGAATAAGGGATGTGATGGGTCGGGGAAGTGGGAGGGGGAAATCTGTGGATAGTGTTGTGAGAAATGATGTTAATATAACTAATAAGTATGATATAGCAACTGCCTTTAACGACCACTTTGCTACTGTTGCGTATAAACTTGAAAGAGAACTTGATCCCCCTGATGATGTGCCATCCTCATCACTGGTACCCATGCAAGGAAATTCCTTTTATTTGCTCCCTGTAACACCTGGGGAATGCGAGAGGATTATACTCAAACTAAAGAATAGCGGGTATGGTAGGGATAGTATATCTACAAAACTGTTAAAAACCATATGCAAACTTGTATCTGAATCTTTATGTACCCTAATTAACGAATCTTTCAATGTTGGCATATTTTCAGCCGATCTTAAGATAGCCTTAATAACCCCTATCTTTAAAAAGGAGACCCTACAAACTTATCTAATTATAGACCTATTTCTGTATTGCCCCTATTAAGCAAAATCTTTGAAAAAGCCATGTCAAATCGCATGTCTAAATTTCTAACCAAGTTTAATATTGTATCTCCATGTCAATTTGGTTTTCAAAGGGGAAAATCTACTTGTGATGCGGTTTGTACTCTCACTGACTACATTTATAGTAAATTAAATGCAAGAGAGCACAGTGTCGGTTTATTCATAGATTTATGCAAGGCCTACGACACGGTAGACCACACAATATTATTATCAAAACTTTACAAATATGGATTTCGTGGTGTAGCTTTGAGTTGGCTCGGGAGTTATTTGAGGGATAGAAAGCAGTATGTAAGGATAGGAGATGTAACATCTAGCAAAACTACCATCAATATTTCTATTCCCAGGGTTCAGTGTTAGGATGTCTGTTTTTCACATTATACATCAATGACTTACCTTCCACAACTAATATCCTTAAAACTATTTTATTCGCTGATGACACAGTGTTCATTCATTCAGATTCAGATTATAATAGTTTAATAAATAATTTTAATAGGGAACTGTCAAAAATCATTATATGGTTACTACGCAATAGACTTAACATTGAAAAACTATAGCTTTAATATTCTCTAACCGTAGAAATGTCATAAATCATAACAATAAATTATATATATCTCAAAGTTGTGTCAAATTTGAATCTGTAACTAAATATCTTGGTGTCACTATAGATAATGCTTTATCATTTGAGAGCCACATCAATAATGTTTGTAACAAGATATCTAAAAATATAGGTGTGATATATAGGATGTCATTGTTTGTACCTGATAGTGTCTTGTTAAATGTATATAATGCCCTGGTGTACCCATTACTCATGTATTGCAATGTTGTGTGGGGAGGATCAGCCACTCAACACTTAAATAAATTATTTCTTTTGCAAAAAAAGCTGTGCGTATTATAACTCGTACACAGAGAAAAAAAACTATTTGGATCAAATAACAATTTCTATTTGATAATTAGCTTATTAGCAATTTCTAATTGATTTAATGAACACGGACATATTTGGGAAACCAAGCATAAGTTATTTGGCATAAACAGAAAAAATGATTATCATAAATAGAAAATGTTATTTGAATTTAATAAGTTAATTGTTTCAATAAAAGTTTGTTATTTAAGATAATTATCAATGTTGATTAGACCAAATAGAAAATGTTATTTAAAATGAACAAAGAAGTTGATATAAGCTAATAACACGTTAATTATTTGAACTAAGATTTGTTAGTTGGAATGATCATTAATGTTAATTAGATTAAATAGAATAGTTATTTGATTAAAATAGCATAACTTATCATGTACATCATCTTCACTATTTAACTTAAGTAGCACACCTAATTAAAATTAATAGTAAACCTAGTCAAATTAAATAGGTAAATAATTTTTCCTAAATAGGACATGCTGTTTAAAGTAAATGATACACAGCTTTAAATTGAATGAAACTTTTATTTGAAATATATAATAGTAACTACAAAAATAATAACAAAAGATACAGTAGGAAAGGTTAGAACAGAACACAAAAATAACAGATCGAACTATCTCCTTGAACAAAAAATGTATCTTTCAATTCAATTTAAGTTTACATCATCATCATACTGAAGTACTGTTCCTGACAATATAATTTGAAAGAAGAACTTATACATTTCCTATAGTAACAAAAAGATCTTAGCGCTGATATTTAGTACCAGTACTGATTTGAAGTTCATGAATATGAAGTTCTTTAAATGATTCTAAATTTACAGAACCAAAAAAAAAACAAGATTTATTTAGCTTCTTGTTAGTTTTGAATGAAATAAAATCCTTTAGTCCTTTTCCACTCTCAAAATTTGAATTTAAATGATACTATAGCTTGTCAATTTCAAATAAAATGAGAACAATTTAATCCTTATTCACTTACAATAAATTTCTTGAACACAATTTTGAAGCTAAGAGAAATTGAAGAAGCATGTAACTACTCTGTGTTCTGATTAAGCAAATTTTCAAAATTGCAAACTTGTGGGGACAATTTATCCAATTTCAACGGCAATTTGAATAAACACCGTTGAAGAAAAGTCCACGCATTCTTAGCTTCATAGGGATACTCTAAGTTGAAAACTTGGAATATGTAGAAACAGACTCCGAGTGCCTTGATAATAGTGTTAAATTTATACTTAATATCTTCCAACTGTACATAGTAGGACAGGACATCATCATGGTGGTGAACAGCAAAGATTGAAGGTTGAACGGAGAGTCCAAGAGGTTGAAGTGAAGTGCGGCGTTTATCTATGTATTCACCTATTTCAGATACTTCCTGAAAATTAATATTCAATTTAGAAATAAATCATATACCATATGATTTAGATATAGTATATTAAATTAATAATATAAGATTATTACAAGTATATATTGAAGATATTAGATATGAACTATCTGGTATCTCTAACACGATATATAACAGAATTCAAGAGGCTATTCATATGAAATATAAATAGAAAAATAAATAACTCACATGTACATGCTTAATGAAACCATCCTGACACTCTTCAAGAGAAGGCTTCCAAGTTTTACCCTTGTGACGTCGAACACCAGAGCCAAGACACCGAGGAAGAGCAGACAATATTGCTATATCTCGCAAGTCATCTGTATAGAAAAATTAGTATTGCAGCATTTATGAGAAAAATAAATCAGTTCAGTTCACACATAAAACAAAAATACATTTTAGATGAGATTACATACCAGTTTGAAATTCATCCACATCCTTTATTTTAGATCCACCATCTGAACAAAGAAGATGAAACAATTTTCCAACTATTTTGTCCCAGTTAGACATGTACTTCAAAGAATCATGATCAGGATACAGTTTGCTGTAATCAATTTCAATCTAAAAAGAAATATAATTTGGTTATTTGGTAAATATTTCCTCCCTAACAAGATTACAATATCAAACACTAAAATAATGTAGGGAGCCCAAATCCTTACCAGTGAGTAACCCATTGCATTTTTCAGAAGTGGCCATTTGACAATCATATCTGCCATGTCAGATTGAAAATTCTCTGTTTTAACACGCAAGTGTGAGGTTTCAGTCCACTTAGTAATTACAGTTTCCCAAGGTTGAGTATTATGTTTCAACCATAGAATTATTTCATTTTCTTCTTCAGAGATTCTTGTTGCTTCTTCAACAATACTGCTTGTGTTATTTGGTTTTGTTATTTTTCTGATAGTGCACTTATTATTGACATATCTATTGTATAACTTTCCAGCTACAACTTTCCTTTTTCCTGAAAGCCTTTCTAGAAAATAAACTTGTTTACTTTCCTGGTGAAATATAGAAACAATAATGTCAGCTATTTTTGAAAAGCCTTCTGAAGTCAGAGAACAACTTTCATCTTTGATCAAATGGTCCATAACTATTTGACAAACTGTATCCTGATTTTTAGATGTTAGATGAGGAGTTCCTTTATAAGCATCAATAAGTGCCTTTCTTCGTCCACAGTCTTCTAGCCATTTCATAATAGATACTTTATCAAATTTATCAACACAGATTCTTCTTTTTTTCTGGGAAGGCTCATTCTTTCCAATGTCTTGGGAGAGTACTGAATTATTTGTTTTCTCAAAGCTTGAATCAGAAACTAAAGATGCATTCTTAGGTGTTGAACATTGTAAATCAATTCTAGTATCACTTAATTCCATGATATTTTCTGAATACATATTGGGATGTTCCAATATTACTGTATCTGCCGTACTTATCGCCCTCTTCAGTTTCAATCTATCTCCAATTTTAGGTGCCAAACAAACCAAATCACTATCTGAGCTAGTCTTCAATAGCTTGAAGGTATCAACATCATGAATTCCTTCTTCAAATAATTTGCTGATTAAGCATTGCAGATTGCTATTTACTAGGATTTGCTCTAAATCGTAATTCATGTTGTTGAATATACAAAAGTCTGAAAAAAAAAATTAGCTCTTGCTGTAGCTAAACATATTGTTATACAAAAAAATGTACTATAAAAATTGCAACAAACTTCTACTCGAGTAGCAGTAGCAGCAAAGACCTTCAATAAAAGAAAAAAAATTAAGATTGCTAATTTCTATTATATTAACTTCTGGCTATGATTAATTATCTCACCAAAAGGAATTGATAACCAGTTCTTTGCAGAGTTGTCATAGATATAATGATATCATAATTTGAATCTTGAACAAATACCATCATGAACCACTTTTCAGTTTGTACATAAATACTGTATTTATAAATCAATGTCAAATCACTCTTCAAGATTTTATTTTGAGGACAATTTGTCTCCAAAGATTTTAAAATTTGTCTTCATTTATTACATGTACCAAGTAAGAGTATGGCTCATACACTCTCCACTTGTCTCTCCAGCTATCTTCAAAAGAAGCTAAATTTTTTATCCAAAATGATCAAATTATCATTAATCCTCTCCAAAATAACATGATAGCTTTTTCGAATAAAAAAAAATATATAGTGGTGAGAAAGGACATGCTTTAGTATCTGTTACATGTAAACATTGGAATTAATTATGAAACTGGAACAGAATCCAAGATCTTTTAAATTTATATTTTCCCTCAAAAGTCAATTTTTGGAGCACTGAAACTCAAACAGTGAAATCTACAGACTTTTAACATTTTCTGTACAAACAATCCTTGATTTTTTCCTATATTTACATGTATTTTTCTGAGAACAGACATGTTTCGGAGGCTGGAAAATTGTAAGCCAATTTTTGAACCAAAATTTCACAAAAATTCTGACCCACAGAGCCAAGCCAATTTGGCTCATTTTTTGAAGATTTCAAGCCAAAATTAACATGGGAACATAGGAATTAATTAAGAATTTTAAGCCAAATACACATGTCAGAGAATTGACCTTTTGAAATCTAAGCCAATTATTTAGCTTTAACTGACATAGTCTGTAACATGGGAAAACTGAAGCCAAATTACAGGATTTCTTGGATAACACTTAACTGTACACCAGTTCCTGCAGTTTGGGTTTCACTGCCATGTTTCATAGTATGGCTACTGTGGCAGGAAAGTCATCAGTTTGATGAGAAAATGAACTTACTTCACCAAATTTTACTCATTTTAAAGTACATATTTGACTTCTTAGAAATCTTACTTAAGAATTTACAGTAGAAAAACATCTTTATGTTTCATGTCTGACGCATGTGCATTCTTTATGGCTATTTTATAACCGATTTAAAAGCAAATTACAGTTCTTACAACATATTTAACCTCTCAAAAGTTGTCAATATATTGGCGACTCCATGCATACAAACATGGTCAGTCAGCAGAGCGCTTCTTGTTAAGGGGAAAATGGAAATAATCTGAAATATATCTTTGCAAGCCAGTCTGTATTTGGTGCACAAAAATCCCACTGACTTTTTCAAAAAGCAGAAAAAATCACTCAACAATTCCCAATAATTTGGCAAATCCAGCAACATTTTTCCAATTTATCCACTGAAAATTAAATGTAACATAGGAATAAATAACTGAAAATCCACCAACCTTACTAGAATATTATTTTCAAAGGGGGAAAATTCCACAGACATGTTAGTGGAAACTGTGGAATTTACCATGAAATACAGTCTGGTTTGCAAGATCTTGGGAGACTATTTAATCTATTTTAATTCCTGTTTACTTGTTTAATGTTTACATATCATTAGCCTTTAGGGAGACATCTTTATTTTGAGAATTGTGGTCTTTTTGGAGATTGGTAGATATGAAAATCTTTGGGAGACAATTGATAAATTAGTATCCTGAAAGTAAAATATTTGGAGATTGATTTGACATCCTTTTCAGAGTGTCTATTGACTATGACATAATGATCAAAGTAAATAGATAGAGAAGTATACAAGTTTCAAACTCAAGGACGGTGAACTTGATTCCAGTCTTCAGAAACTATGTAAACAAATGAAGTCACACAAAATCAGATGAAGTAATGTCAAAATGGGAATTATATAGGTGCGGCAAGTAAATAGATAGAATATGTCAATAAACAATATGTTTCGTTAGGGTACGAACACAAAACAGGCGGAGCGGAGCACCATTAATGTAGTTGTTTTTTTAGCGCCGCTCTGCTCGCAGTGTGAAACACCAAGCGACTCTTCATACGAATACTAAACCTCATTAATAGCACTCCGCTTGTAGTGTGCTTGAGCCCTAAGCCTCACGTACTTAGATAACTTTTAAAGTTTTTATATTTAATACCAGGCTGGCACTTATAAGTTGGCTTATTTACAAACTTGTAAATTAGAAGATGGTACCTAGTAACCTATTGTATTTACAATAAAGCACTTGAATGACCATTATCTATTTTATAAACCTGATTGCATTATGTATATACATAGTAAAATAATATTATAGGCACAATTAGACAAATGACATTTTCAATAAAAATTCAGTCACCATTACTCTACTGGAGATTTTGAAGGCTATTAAGTTGAAAATTATATGTGAATATTCGTGTAAAACGTGATAAAACAATATTTTATTTAAGTTAACTTCCATGAAAATATGCATGCACAATTTTTATTTGGAAATTACTAGAGTGAGGTCACTCGTTTTAATAGATGTCACGTCCGTATAGTATTTTAGGATGTTCCAATATTGTACAGTGTACTTATTATACTTTATATTTATTTACTACCACTATGACAGTATGAGTAACACTAATATTTTTATAATTTAATGACTGATAAGCTGATTCAGATCCACCAACATTTTCCTAATTTCTCCAGTTGCCACCAAAATTAATGGTAACAATGATAATAACATTACTCACATCAGAATAATTTTAAAATAAATAGGTAGGTAGCTACCTAGTTTATGGCTAGTTAGAAATCCACTAACTTCGATGGAATAAGTATTTGTTTACACAAACAAAATATTTAATCAATCAAGAATTCACGATAGTAGGTACCTAGGCAAATTTACTGTCAAATACCTACACACTGGACTAGACTCAGCTAATTTAGTTAGGCTACAGCTAATGCTATCATTGCAACAAGTTGAACAGCCCACAATCTTTCTAAAGGCCTTGTTACGTACGTAAAATAGTACATAAACTTGCCCTTTGTCTCTTTAGATCTCTCCAAAATTCAACAAATTCTCTTCAAAATGATAAAATTATCATTAATTCTCTCCAAAATAACATTGTAGCATAGGAGAAAAATAGATAAAACTCGCCATTTGCAATTGAAGGGTTCGAAAATACTGTCACAAACTCGCTATCAAAATGGCGAGTTTGGACATGCTTTATTACTTGGGTTACGTGGTGCGAGATACTGGACAGCAGGTGTCCTACTGTACTCGCATGCCAGTATCTCAATGTTCATAGCATTGAATTTCCATAACAGTTACCTACTCGACTGATGCGGTCACACTGTGCGAGTAGCTGCACTACAGTAACTGGCTACCAGTCTGTATTTCATGGTAAATTCCATCGACATGTCAGTGGAATTTTTTCCCCTGTGAAAATAATATTCTGGCAAAGTCGGTGGATTTTAGCTATTTATTCCTAAAATACCATTAATTTTCAGTGGATAAATTTGGAAAATGTTGGTGGATCAGCCAAATTAATGGAAATTTATGGTGGATTTATTCAGCTTTTTCAAAAAGTCAGTGGGATTTTGTGCACCAAATACAGACTGGATTGGCTAGGCCAACTCGCACCATTTGATTTAACAAGGCCTTAAATCTGCTAGCTACCTACCTAGCTAATTCTGGTTTACTAGATAAGATTTTTCAAAAAAGTTATTACTTCAGCCAAGTGTGTAACTATTTGATACGTATCTAAAAGCTGACGGCGCACCAGATTACGGCACAGTGCACACCACTGTACTTTCTATTAGATAGGTAATTTGAAAGAAGATTAATGATATATGGAGTGAATTTGATAATTGTTGTAGGCTATCAAATTTATGACTGACGATACTTGAATCCAATGTTTATATTACACAGTTTAATTCTTTGATTGAGATGTTTAATTTAGAATAGAAAATAAAATATATCATAGAAAACTGTAATAATTATATTTTTAAGGGGCAAGGGCTAACTATTGTAAACTTTATGTTTGAGGTCAGACGTCAGTGAGATGTAAATTTAGCGTATCAGTTAGGTATATGTATCGGGGGGGGGGGCGTGCCGCCCCCCGAACCCCCCTGCCAGGGCAGCTAGGTCATTAAACAATCATGAAGTGTGCAGGACAATAAACTAAATAACAGACAATTATGTTGAAATCATTGATAGCTATTAGCCTGTACAGTGGTGCGCCGCTCAGCTTTTAGATACTGTTGACCTACCCTGTTACAGAGTAGGTATGTCAGTAAGGCCAATTATTTGGTTTAGATTTCAAAAGGTCAAATCTCAGATATGTCTTATTGGCTTTAAATTTTGAATTAATTCCTATGTTCATTTTGGCTTGAAATCTTCAAAAAATGAGCCTAATTGGCTTGGCTCAGAAATTGTGAAATTTTAGCACCAAAATTGGCTTACAATTTCATGGTGCACTGAACTCCTCTAGACTTTTTGAAAAATCTGTAAAAAGTCAGCCAACATTTTCTCAGATTTGAGTAGATACGTACATAGGTTATCTAATTTACTAGTTTAGGTAGTCTAGTCTTCCAACATTTTTTTCAAATTACTGAAATTAGTAATCTAGGCCAGCTAGATATCCCTCACAAAATTAATGGCAATACATAAATAAACAGCTAGGTATCTAATACTTCTCAGACATTGCCAGAATATTCAATTTAGAGAGATGAAAAGTCATCAGACATTTGAAGTATAAACTTATAAAGAACTAATAGGTAGGCTAGTTAGGTCTGTTAGCTCATCTTCTAAGAAATCAGGCGTTTTATGGTACCTAGTTACCTGTGAGGCTATAAACTCAATAATTGAACTATCATTTGATTAGGTAATTATCACAAAACATTTTTATAGTGTCAAATAATTCACAAAAACTTAATAGCTACCTAGAGGTAGGTAGCTAGCTACCTATAAATCACTAGGTTTCTGTCACAATGTGAGTGATATGTGTGATGGTGAGTTGACGCTGTTGAGCAAGAAATGGCGGGAGTTAATAAAATGTTTAAAAAAGTAGGCAAATATCACTGCCAAGTCACCAATTACGATGGCTTAGTAAGATTTTTAATTTAATTTTCTTTCTTCTTATCTTCAGTGAGTTTATATAAATAGTACATATATATATATTATTAGGGATGCCTTAGGAAAACTAATCATTCTAACTTCCTAAGATTATCATAGAGAAAACTAAATGAAATGGTATCGAATACTATATATCGTTAGTTTAGCACGACTCAATACTCTTTGATTCTCTCTGTCTTTAATATTAATCAATAATATTGTAATTAAATATTGATATTTTAAAAGAATATAGTCACTGCACTATCTATTATAGAAGGCTGGAATTTCTGTTTATTTTGCAAACAAAGTATAGGTATGAAACATTATTTACAAAACGTTGGTATATAAAATAGTTTTAACATGTACGTATTTAAGTACCTTCATAAATTTTACATTACTAGTAATCCCCATGTTTACAATAAATACTGAATATGTACCAATAAGATTAACCATAACGTTTTTTATTCTATATTTGAGAATATACTGCGGAGGTATAAGTATATACATGAGGCTAACAAAGAAAAAGAAAAAATCTACGTAGTTTGCTAAGATAATTTAAGCAATTTTAGTTAAATTAAATAGCTAAACTAGTAATTACAATCAGAAATTGTTAATTGAACAAATTCCTATTTATTATAACTAGAAAACCTATTTATTTTAAATAACATCTAGGTCAATTAACAGCGAGTTATTTATTTCAATTAGTTCATTATATTTGCTGCAAACAGAAATATCTTAAATAACACAAAATTATTTGATATGACTAGCTGATTTCTCTCTGTGATAGTGACTACCTCGAGCACTCGGATCCTCTATTCCACCGGACGGCAGTATTGAACATATATGATATTCATAATTACCTATGTTCAGTTCTAGCTTATAAGAGAAAGGATACTTTCACTGTTTCAATTCATGGCCATAATACCAGAAATAGTACTACCTACTTTATTCCCCAAATTTCAACGACTGTCCATTGCACAGCGTTCCCTATCTTATGCACTACCATATAAATTTAATAAAATTCCAGAAAATATAAAAAATGTTAAAATTCTAAAAAAAATTAAAATTGTACTGAAGGACTATTTTATTGGTAATTACATGCAGTCACCCTAAAAATGTTAAGTTAAAATTCTAAAAATGCATAACATGTTTACCTATGCTGTGCTCTGCTCTGTGTTTTTTTCTTTTCTTTCTTCTGTTCTCTTCCTTTCTCCTTTTTTCTGTTATTTAAAAATTTAATTGCCCAAAAGATCTATTTAGATCTATAAAAGGGCTTGAATTGAAGAAAAATTATAACAAGATGTAACTTTGTACTATGTTTTTTGTGTTTTTTTTTTCAATAAATCTATTATTCTATTATTATCCTATTATCCTATTAATTTGATTAGACGATTGGTCAATGTCCAGTTACCATCTAGTAGAATTTTAGAAGTGATCCGGTCAATGGTCAAGGTGAAGGTCATTTATAACTTTAAAAAAAAATTCAACCATATTCCGCGAAACTTGGTGGGACGATTGGTCAATAGGTTAGAGATCAAGGTCAAGGCCATTTTAACTCAATAACTAAAAATATTCAACTAAATTGTCTGAAATTTGTTGGGACGATTGGTCAATGTATAGGAATCATCTAGTAGAATTTTGGAAACAATCTGATCGAAGGTCAAGGTCAAGGATATTTATAACTAAATAACTCAAAAAGTATTCAACCGTAATGCATGAAACTTGGTGGCACGATAAGTCATTATCCAGTAACCAGTTATTTATATTGTGAGAGAGAACGGGTCAAAGCGGCGGCGAAGGTATGCGCTCTACCAAGTGCATGCAATTAATTTTTCTTATGTAGTAGTTTGTAGTTTCATTCAAAAAAATAATTCTTTCAAGCTTTCAATTTTTCAAAAAATTATCATTATAGGAGATTAATTCTGTGATATACGTTTCCAAAGAATAAATCAATAATTATAATGATATTCCTTTCTCTAATTCAAATAGCAATAGATACGTCACTGACCGTGCGTGGACACCTGACCAAAGACTTTTATTCAATGTTAATCCATATATTACTAATTTTCAGCCTCCGTTTAATTTAATTATAATTCTTATTTCCATGGAATTGAAAGTTATTTTATAAAACCGAAATTAAATTTTAATATAAACATAATGTGTATCCGTATTATGAACTGCGAGCATATATTGCTCAACAATTTGAGTTCTTTCCTAATCATGGATTTCTTCACATATATAAGGGGTGGAAATAAGGTTCTCTTCATACTTTTGAACAATTTATCATAGGTTATTTACTTATTATATTATTTGAAGTTCCTATTTTTATTATATTGAATAATATTACTATCTAATTTTTATCCAATTAAATATATATCGGCTAAATGTCCTTTCGGATAAATGTTCGTTCAGCCAAATTTCTGTCAACCGTCACTGACATTACGCCACTGTCTGATGTTCTATATTTTTTATTTTAACAGAATATAGTGTTTTCTGGCGTTACTTTGATTTATTAAAGCTTACTTCACTAACAGTGATTTATCAAAAGTGAAGTGGAAATACACGAGAGATAAACACTTCAATTCACTCATTCAATGAACATTAATCAGCAGTTTGATTTACAGATCAGAGAAGCAACTAATGTAGATGTAGTTAAGAAATGTTATAGACTTTATAAATGAATTATTGACTGCATTTTTTTACTCAATTATGGTTTGGACTGAAGAATTTCCAAGCTGTACTCTCTCTATAATGTATTATTTACTTTAAATCAAAACCACATTTCAAAATAATTTTAACTCTAATTCAAACAGAGCGAAATAGGTATGGATATAATGAAATATTTCATATTTCTTATGACATTTATGAACTTCTGACTGAATAATATTATTTCTTATCAGGGGCGTATCTAGGATTTGGTCAAGGGGGGGGGGGGCACTTTTCAATTTTTTTAATGTCCGAAAAAAATTTACGGATTAATCCTCAGACTTGAAGAAATTTCAGTTATTTGATTATTTTAATTGTTTTGAACAATCTTACACTGTGACTGTGTTCAATCAGAAGCGTAATTTTTAAATTACGATTTGGGAGAACTTAAAATGATTCTAGTTTTATTATGCATACGTCATTTTGTTCATAAAGAATGGATTTCAACATCCCTTTAATATTAGCATTGACTTCAACCTTAAAATGTTTCTGAATTTGAGAAGAAATGTATCGCCCTGTACTCTGTAGTTTCCCAAAACACCTTCTCCTTCTACAGTAAGCCGAGAATTCATGCTTCACTTCAAGAAATATGAAGAGCGGCTAAATCTTACCACCTGAATAAGTTCACAAGTGTTCGTGTTCTTTTCAATAAGACTGCTTCTATAATCTATCCACAAGAAAAAACAAGTGAAAATAAATATAAAATGAACAGAAGCAGTGATTCAGGAGGCGAAGATTTTCTTAGAAGAAACCCATATAGTTGTTCTCTCAGAAAAAACTTCTCAGCAGATTTCACCCACCAAAGCTTCGTTGTGAATGATTGTCAGACATGATCTTCGCTTCTGTTTTTACCAACACACTTCATTCAAACCATTAAATGATGTGCACGAAGCACAGAGAAGTCAATTTTGTCAGTGGATTCTGCAGCAACCATCCAACGAGAGTTTCCTTTGCCTACATCAAAAAAAAAACACAAATCGAAAAAACGGTGCTAGGACGTTTCGTACCCGGACGTTTCGTTACTAGGACGTTTTGTTACTAGGACGTTTCGTTACTTGGACAATTCGTTACCAGATTTTAAGTTCCGAATCGCTACAAAAGATTTTTTAATTTGAAATGAATATAGACTGAAAAATATACCAATCACATAAATTATAAATATGTACTGAATTTTTTTTCCTATGCTGAACATATTACCAGAAATTTTCAAACATATTAGAAAATAGTATATAAGAATAAGAATAAAGAGTTGAAATGTTATACTATATATATAGTCCTTCTTTATATGATCGAAAATAGTTAGTACTTTCGCAAAATTGCGGAAGGTTATGTTTCTTTCATTAAGTTGTTTTCATTCGGTATCTTATAACATCTGATATTTCAATTTTACCCTAACGTTAAAACATTTTCGGAGATATCAAAAACAAAAGATTTTCCTAATGTAGGCAGTAGAGCAAGCTCCGAGTTCTCGGACTGAACCACATTTTCGATCGTGTGAGGAAAAATAAAATATATAATTAATGTTATATAACTTCTATATCGATTGGTATCCATGATATTTTCACTTACTACTTTTCTAATCAAAGACATTAAATGATGATTGTTAATTTCAATACCTCTGACTATAATCAATATATAACCAACGAATAAAAAACATGTTTAAGTAAAATAAATTTATAATGTATGGGATTGGTATAAAATGTAGTCGGCAACCCATTTCAAATAAAAGAAATAGTTTCCTTTTCTTAAAACATAACGAAAAAGCAGGCAACGAATCGTCATGGTAACGAAACGTCAGTAGAGATGAAGTGGTGCATACCGGGGGAAATGCCTCCTGAATGAGTAGAAGTGGTGCAAACCGGGGAAAAATGCCTCCTGAAATGCCACCTGGGGTGTTATTATGCTGCCCTTAGGCTATGAGTATATAAAGTGTCATGCATAGGGTGTTTAATACTGGCCTTAAGCTATAAAAATGGTTTCAAGCCGTGAAAAAAAAGGTGAGTATCTGTAGGTAACCACAAAACTAGCTACCTGAAAAAAAAAGTTCACTTTGAACAATGGATAAGTGAAGCACCCCACGCCTGGCTAGTTAATCTGTTAGGTTAAATAAGTAGCAGGTGCAGTCGCTTCTGTGTGATAATCTTCGTAGATGTATTGTTTGAAAATATGTACCTGAGAAAAAGGTGTATGTTTATTTGAAAAAAAAAGGTATAAAACGATTGGGAAGATAGTTAAACCTGATTAGAATAGCAGGTGTGTTACCGCACATTCTTTTGAGGAAAAGCAAACAGTCACTTACTAGATATACTTACTTTGCAGATGATCCAGTAGATGTGAATATGATACTGTGTAGTAATTAATAAAGTTATAGATATCAAAACCATCGACCTGTTAATTAACAGATTGATGGTTTTGACATTTATTATTTATTTGTTCTCCAGTGCCTTGCTAACAAACGAGAACCATTTCTCTCCAATTTCAGAGTGATGATGCATGAGTGAAGCGAAGTTTGATGTTGCAAGAGTGATGATGTGATGACTGATGTTGCAAGGTAAGATGATGATGATTGTAGATATTATAAAATAACAAACACTCTTTTAACCCTACCCATTTGATTAATTAGCAAATAAGTGCGGGGTTAAAAGAGCAAGTGTTTTTATTGGTTTCTCTCACAGATGGTTAACTTAATCCTAGACCGTAATATTAAGTTTGTGACATTCTTTACATTTTCTTATTTTAAAAAGCTTATTTCTAAATTACATATAATGATAATACATTTTAAAATACATATTATTTATTTTTCACTCATCCTTCTTACTCCTTTTACTCATCCAAGCAACTATTTCTTCGATGTCACATTCTTGACACCTCCGAATTGCTTGATTTCATAAACACTCCTCCATCAATTCCGCTCTTGTTCTCTCAAGAGATGTTTCATCATTGCTTCCTCCTGCAACTGGTGTTCTACCACCGTCCACATCATCCCGTAATGTTTCAATTCGCGCAGGTGCATTAGAAACAGTTCTGGATGTCGCTATATTTGATACTCTTAATGCCACATCACGATCATGTAATGTTCCTTCAGCTTCCAAATCTAGAACCGAGATGTTTTTTCGATGGTTCGTTCCACATACGGATCTTTTACGTTTCACTCGTGGAGGGACAACGGCTGTTTTAAGAGCTTTATTGGAAGGTGTCTCAGGTGTTTTTTTTCTTTGTGTTCAATCTCTTTGGAATTGGACTCTTTGTAGATACAGGGGTATCTATTAAGTTGCCAATTCCGCTGTTTCTAGGACATGAAGAATATATACCAGAGGAGGTTGATCCTAACACTTACACTATTCATGCTTGATGTCGGTGCTGGTGTTGAAGAATTACACCCCGTAACACTCGCATTGGTTATGTTTGACGAAGGTGTTGAACAAATGTGACGAGTAGCACGCACATTCCCAATGTTTGATATCGAAGAATTACGACTTGTATCACCCCCTGATGGTGGTGGTCCTGAAAATAATAATGATTGATACACTAGTATTTGTTGGAATTTTAGTTTAAATGTATTACACACTCTTATATATGTTTAATGTTAACTTCCTGTTAGATTAGCTGAGCTATATTAATTACCTATTGTTTAAATAACAATGTATTACTTTTATGAGAAACGGACTTAAGGGTTAAAGTCCGAACACAGTTCCGGTGCGTCTTAAATAGCACCGTATGTCAATTCTTTAGTTAGTCTGTCTTTTACATTACTCCGTAAGAGATGTGCTCCACACATCTCTCTAATAAACTTCTAACTGTAAAACATATATTACTCTTCAAAATAAACTCTATGTCTTAACGTTGTTAACCCACTATAATTTAACCTAATTATAACAGGTTATGGGCCCAGAACGATTAGAGTTTATAAATCAAATTGTGTTTAAAAACACTTAGAAGTATATTTGAGTAATCAAGTGACTTAAGTACAGTGAAAAAGTGTTAAACTCGATGACACATATACGCACGAATGTCTTTGTAAGCATATCTTGCTAATGCACTATTGAGGTCAATAATATTGACTGATATCTCGGTCTGTACTTGTTCGTCTCGTATAATTATTCATTATTCTTTGCGGAAGAGGTGTCAAGAGAAGGTCACAAATTACCTTTAAATCTGTGACTTTATCCTTTGGTAAACAGTCTTTCAACAAAAGGTTATTGCGAACTAAGACTGTGTTGCTGTTCCAATTTGAATATTAATAACTATATTCTGTGAATTTATTCTTATGAACTAGAATAATTATTCCTGATTAAAAAATATCAATTCAGTTAAACAGTAAATCAATTTAGCTGCTTTGTTTGTTTATGTTTGTTAAATATTGAATGATGATAAATACTTGAAAACATGTCTTCAAATAAGTTACCGGGGATTGTTCCCCTAGACGGAAATAATTACCCTACATGGAGCGTACAAATGAAAATGTACCTCTTAAGAGAGAAGCTGATGGGTATAGCTGATGGATCTGAAGAAGTTCCACCAGATACCTCTTCAACTGAGGTTAAGGATGACTATGAAACTAAGAAGAATAAAGCGTTGGCAGATATAGTACTATCTATTTCACCGGATCAATTGTACATAGTTTGGACAACCCACGGATCCACGCGTTGTCTGGACCACCCTTCAAGAAACATTTCAGAAAAACACGTGGGCGAACAAACTTCGTCTGAAGAAGAAACTCTACAATTTGAAATTGAAATCTCCTGAACTACTCAACTCCCATTTGAAAGAAATAACTGAAGTTTTTCAAGAGCTGGCCTTGTTGGATCAAGCGGTCAGTGAAGAGGATAAAGTTATTTGTCTACTATCATCCTTACCAGAGCAGTTTGAAGTGTTGTTACTGCACTTGAAGCACAGTCAAACATTCCTAACTGGAATACCGTAGCTGACACACTCCGGAGAGAAACTGAAAAGTTGAGTATTAAATCCAATGATGGTTTGGCATTATCAAATACACAGATTGATGCAGCAGTAAATAAACTGTCAATTACCCAGGCAGCAAAACAACGTCGGTACGACATTGTATTAGCATTGTAACATTGTATCAAGGTCGTCTTGTTGTTTCACAATGTTGTGCGAACATCGATACAACGTTGTGAATTTAGTCAATCACATATTAACGTTGGCACAACATCGGACGAACATCGAACAACAATGTGAATTAAGTAGATCATTCAGCAATGTTCGTACAACATCGGATGGACATCAAATAACAATCTGAAATTAGTAGGTCATTCAACAATGTTCGTACAACATCGGATGGACATCGAATAACTATCTGAAATTAGTAGGTCTTTCAACAATGTTCGTAAAACATCGGATGGACATCGAATAACATTCTGAAATTAGTAGGTCATTCAACAATGTTCGTACAACATCGGATGGACATCGAATAACTATCTGAAATTAGTAGGTCATTACACAATGTTCGTACAACATCGGATGGACATCAAATAACTATCTGAAATTAGTAGGTCATTACACAATGTTCGTACAACATCGGATGGACATCGAATAACATTCTGAAATTAGTAGGTCATTCATTAATGTTCGTACAACATCGGACCAACATCGAATAATAATGTGAAATTAGTAGGTCATTACACAATGTTCGTACAATATCGGACCAACATCGAATAATAATGTGAATTAAGTAGGTCATTCAACAATGTTCGTACAACATCGGATGGACATCGAATAACTATCTGAAATTAGTAGATCATTCAGCAATGTTCGTACAACATCGGATGGACATCAAATAACAATCTGAAATTAGTAGGTCATTCAACAATGTTCGTACAACATCGGATGGACATCGAATAACTATCTGAAATTAGTAGATCATTCAGCAATGTTCGTACAACATCGGATGGACATCAAATAACAATCTGAAATTAGTAGATCATTCAGCAATGTTCGTACAACATCGGATGGACATCAAATAACTATCTGAAATTAGTAGGTCATTACACAATGTTCGTACAACATCGGATGGACATCAAATAACTATCTGAAATTAGTAGGTCATTACACAATGTTCGTACAACATCGGATGGACATCGAATAACATTCTGAAATTAGTAGGTCATTCATTAATGTTCGTACAACATCGGACCAACATCGAATAATAATGTGAAATTAGTAGGTCATTACACAATGTTCGTACAATATCGGACCAACATCGAATAATAATGTGAATTAAGTAGGTCATTCAACAATGTTCGTACAACATCGGATGGACATCGAACAACTATCTGAAATTAGTAGATCATTCAGCAATGTTCGTACAACATCGGATGGACATCAAATAACAATCTGAAATTAGTAGGTCATTCAACAATGTTTGTACAACATCGGATGGACATCGAATAACATTCTGAAATTAGTAGGTCATTCATTAATGTTCGTACAACATCGGACCAACATCGAATAATAATGTGAAATTAGTAGGTCATTACACAATGTTCGTACAATATCGGACCAACATCGAATAATAATGTGAATTAAGTAGGTCATTCAACAATGTTCGTACAACATCGGATGGACATCGAATAAGTATCTGAAATTAGTAGATCATTCAGCAATGTTCGTACAACATCGGATGGACATCAAATAACAATCTGAAATTAGTAGGTCATTCAACAATGTTCGTACAACATCGGATGGACATCGAATAACTATCTGAAATTAGTAGATCATTCAGCAATGTTCGTACAACATCGGATGGACATCAAATAACAATCTGAAATTAGTAGGTCATTCAACAACGTTCGTACAACATCAGACAAACATCGAATAACAATTTGAAATTAATAGGTCATTCAACAACGTTGGAACAACATCGGAAAGCATCCAATAACAGTGAATTAGGTAGGTCATTCACCAATGTTGGTACAACATCGTACGAACATAGATTAATATTTTGAATTTAGTAGGTCATCCATCAATGTTGGTACAATATCGGACGAACCTCTATAACTAATGTGAATTATATTGTTCATTCACCAATTCTATGACACAGCGGATGAACATTGCCTGTTTTATCCCCTTATTTAATAAAGAGCAATATGTGAAGATTTATATATAATTTTTTTTTGTTTGTAACTTCTTTAGAAATAATAATCAATGTTCATTTAGATGAAATTCGTAAAGTGGCTACGAGATTTTGTACATAAATGTTTTTTTTTTTTAAATAAAGAAGATAAGTAAAGTGTATACGCTTCAACTATAAATATAATTGCCATCGAACAATATTATCTATTTGTGAGAAACTGTAGTGTGAGATTTTGAGCACTTAATAAATGCCGTCATTTATGACGGGCACCGGTACACTAGTAATGTAAATCCCACCTATATAATAAAACCCCAGAAACATTTATTTACTTATTTACTTATTTGCTTATTTATTTATTTATATATTTTTTTTGTCCGTAATTTCTCCTATCTAAAAACATTAACTAACAATTAAATTTCTTTATGGCAAGCTGTATCATGAATACAGACTGCTAAAATAATAATAATGCAGAGAAATTTTTTCTTCATTTTGGAGTTTATAGAAAAATATAAATATTTTGAAAATTATTAATAATAATGTAATCATGATACGCACGGGATTAAATTTAATTATTTAATTCTTATGTTTTTATTTCAATGAGAGAGTACACTTTTAACGGGTTAAGAGCCAAAATTGAAACTTTGAAACACGTTATTTTTAACGGGAAAATACACTAGTAACATCCCAGCAAACATGAATGTATCTATTCGATGTCTATACGACTCTGTGAAACCTCTCTTCCGACATCGAATACCAGTAACAAATTAGACATGGTGACATCAAGTAGACATCAAACCGATATCCGTTTGCACCGCTAAACCGCATCACATCAAGTATATTTGGCATCGAAGCGATACCGTTATACAGCGTTGAATAGAAAGATAAATTACGACATCCAACATACATAGGGATTCTCCATCGAACAGACGCCTAATTATATATCTAATATGCTTCGAAACGTTATCCACTTGCATCCAATAAATAAATAAATTAAAATTGAAAACCTTTACTTCAATGATATAACGTACTGTACGTTTAGATGCATATCAATTTGATTAATTTTACATAATGTTATATATAAATTAAATGGGAAGAAATGAAGTGACGTGTCCGGGTATCGTTCGTGGGTCCAACCATCGTCGTGCCTGTAGCTCTGTCACTTTGCCACCGTGAATGCATTTGACTAAAAAAATTTTGATATTAAACTACCCGGAGATACTTGAAGATATTTTAAAGTGAATAGAACAATATATACAAGCACCGCTTTTATAACCAAAATCACAACTTATTCTTATTACAAATAGTAATGAGTTGGTCATATTTTTATAAAATTGTAACTCCTTGAAAATTTGGTTCTCTATGAGTTCAAATTAAAGAAAATGTTTAGAGGCCACGACTTAGAATAAAGATGAAAGCTCTGTGATGAAAGTTCAAAGTAATGAATGCATTAATTAAAATTTGACCATAGATTAACTCTCACTCAGTAAATATAGGTCATAATAGTTGAGTAATTAGTCTGATATTTTGACTTATATAATTGTGTTTCATTGAACAATCAGGAATTTTGTGCTCTGTGAAATATTTTTAGCAATAGGGTATATGTTCCAAGTTATTAATAGGGTCTATATTTTTTTGAACACGTGATAAAGGAAAATATAATCATTATTATTAAACCACTATTTAATTAGTAACATAATAGCTGAAGGTATGATACCATTTGAAATAAAAGTTAAATAATAGGTAGTTATTATATATAAATTTATTGAGTCCGATTATCACTTTAAGTTTGATGATCTATAATGTGAATCACTGAATTTTAATAGTCTCATTTGCAGCTTTTGGCACTAGGTGAAAGCTCAAGTTATCGGATATGGGGTTCCGCATTTTACGTAGAAAAATTATTTATGTATTAATTTCTATTTCTAAACTTGTATTTTACGTACTGGTATCATGGATACCAATTTAGGTAAGAATTTAATAATGATAATTATTATATTTATTTCTTACATATTCGAAATTGTGGAACCGTCCGATAACAGAGAATTTACTCTAAAATGGAACATGTTAAATAGCCCACCAACTTTTAATTATTGACGTTAAGTAGAGGTTTAATAAGAGGCCATGTCGCTGACGTCAAAAGGAAATGAAATACAAGGGACTGGAAGAAGCAGTCAGAAAAGAAAGTGGCTAGATGGACAAAGTCACGAAGCTCATGGATGCTGAAAAGCTACTCCGTGATTGCTGTCACTTACCTAGTAATGTGGCTGCACTCAAGGAAGGAAGAGGGAAATGAAGAGGAGAGGTGATAGTAAATGAAATCTACGAGCCTACCTAACACAAAATCTAAGACCTCGTACGTAATTGTAGAGCGCTATCCTCTTAAACTGCATGGAGAGTTAAAAACACTATATACATGGTAAATATAAAATAGACAATACATAATCCAAACTACAACAGTTTGGACGCCACCCCCTTCTCTTCTATTCACCAATGACAGCTTCAGGAGCCCCTCCGGGCTTATTTACAATAAGCAGTTTAGATAGATTCATCACATTAAATGCAGCCATCGAAAAATCACTTGATTGGTTATCCATTTCGTTTTCACAGTACTGGAGGAACATTGTTCAACAACCGATGTTCCAATATCGCTTACTTTTCGTTGATCCAGTTCACAATCGCACCAGCGTGCCAATGCTCAATCGTAAACTTACAACTGCCGTAGTCCCCTATAAGTGTATTAATTATTGGGAATAGTTTAAAGGGAGCACTACATATGTTATATAGAAAGCTACAATCCAATTGAATAGAAATTATTCTTACATTTCTATACGTATTATAAAACAGGAAGATAAGAAAATGAATTTCCAAATTTGAAACGATTTTTTAAAACTACGTATCGGTTTTCGCACTTCTGGTCGAAGTATAAATTCATATATCGTTTGGAAACAGACATGCTGACGTCAAGATGATGCTGTTAAAACCATGAATAGGTTTTCGTGTTTCTAGTCGGAGTGTAAATTCAGATATCATTTAGAAACAGACATTCTGATATCTACTATGAGTCGAAATGGTTGCTAAGTCGATACCCACCGTTAGCGCTACGAATTCGACAGCAAACGGCATCGAATCGACATTCATATGTTTGTTGGGATATAATATATCATTTAATAACGTTAGTAGAAGATCTGACAGGCATTAGTAAGCAAGGAGAATTTACTTGATTTTATTATGTAATTTTACAACAGCATTTTAACATACGGTACTTTATAGTGATGCGATTCTAGTAGTGTGATAGTACATTATCACATGGTCTCTTTTCTCTTATAGTACATCATCACAGTGACTCTTTTCTCTGATAGTACACCATCGCAGTGACTCTTTTCTCTGATTGTACATCATCACAGTGACTCTTTTCTCTGATAGTACACCATCACAGTGACTCTTTTCTCTGATAGTACACCATCACAGTGACTCTTTTCTCTGATAGTACACCATCACAGTGACTCTTTTCTCTGATAGTACATTATCACAGTGACTCTTTTCTCTGATAGTACATCATCACAGTGACTCTTTTCTCTGATAGTACATCATCACAGTGACTCTTTTCTCTGATAGTACATCATCACAGTGACTCTTTTCTCTGATAGTACATCATCAAAGTGACTCTTTTCTCTGATAGTACATCATCACAGTGACTCTTTTCTCTGATAGTACATCATCACAGTGACTCTTTAAATATAATAGCTGAAACTAAATTATCAGATAGGTAATATTTAAAAATAATAGTTAATAAATAACAACTAGATAATTAACGTATACATCTTTTTTTATTTCTTTAGGTACCTGTTTTGTTATACAATTATTCAAAAAGGGATATTGCGTCATTTCTTTGTTTAAAAACAAAGAAGCTGCAACACTGCTAACCTATCCGAATTCCTGCAATTTACAGTCAGTGTTAGTTTTCGGAAAAAAATAGGGTGAAACATGACAGAATAAATAACAATTATAAATCCAAATGAATATAAACTATATTTATTTTTAATATACGTAGATATTATTCTTTTGTTTTCTCTCTGTCATTAGAAAATTATTATTCAACTGTAGATTGCGACATTTCTTATGCTATAAACAGTGGAATGGCAACACCGCTTTATAACCGTTTTCCCGCTTTTCGAAATAGCGTTCAGTTTTCAGCCGAGATCAATGTGAATCATTTCGATCTGTGTTACTTCATCTGCTACAAAACTTCTTGTGTTAAAACCTAGAAAAAATATTTAAAAAGCAATTATGTCTCTTAGGAACTATTATAAAATAAAAAAATCTTGTAGTGACTTTGCAAGTGAACTTTTAAGTGAAAATGCTCTTCCTCTCTTCTCGGTCTGTCCTCGGACTCCCAAGACAATAGGTAAACCTGTCATTGAACAAAGTGAGAATATTATGAAAACAACACTGAAAATAATGTTGATGTGCACTCATTGAATGAACACCTTTCAGAGAGGTGTTCCACAAATTTTTCAGATCAACCAGATAAATAAGCAGTCATGATACGGTGATACATACCATCATCATCATACCTGTAACCTATTCAGTGTACTAGTTAAATGTGTGTATGTGTCTTGCTCCAGTTTGTATTTGGTGCACTGAACTACTCTGATTTTTTCAAAAATCTGATAGGTAGTAAATAGGTAGGTAGCTGCCAACATTTTTCATCAATTTGTCTAGGTACCTAGTCCTTCAACATTTTTCCAGTTTCTCCTCCAAAAATTAATGGTAATACCTAGGTATATGAATTACCTAATATCTACCTAGCTAAATATCCTCCATCATTGCAGGAATTTTTTTATTAGAGAAATTGAAGCTATCTCTCGAGATATCTTTGAAATTTACCACCAAATACAATCTGGGTCTTGCTTCCATACTCTTATAAATTCATAATTTTTCCATTACTCAGTCTGTATTTGGCAATCTGAACTCTGAATTAAATTTGATAGGCTAACTTAGATGGAAACTCGGTCTGTATTTGGGCTTGGCCCAGACCAGACTGAAAAACATAAATTCTAACAGAGTTACTCCTAACTTCATGCATTCCCATTAGTGATGTTTATCATCACAACAAACACAATTGTCTGAATTGTGAAGCATAAATGACTTATTTTACATCAGTTTTCACTGCGGAGTTGAAATTTATAAAATAATTTACTGATTTCTGCATTTTTTAGGGTTAAAATGAGTAATTTTTGTTCATTCTAAATTCCTAACAGAGTTACTAGTTAATCTGAAATGAGTTATTATTCCACTCTGGGGCCCAGACTCCCAGTCTGTATTTCGTGGTAAATTCCACCGAAAAATAGGTGCTTTCTGTAAAAAGTCAGTGGAATTTTTTGCACCAAATACAGACCGGGACTTGGCGATGAACTCTACTAATTATTCCTAGAATTTAGGTCAGAATGTATTTTTTCAGAATTTTTCCCCTCTGTGTCTGATAATAATATTCTAGCCAAGGTCCCAGACCCAAGGTGGTGGATTTTTAGCTATACCTACCTATTTATTCCCCAGTCTGTATTTCGGTGGAATTTTTTCCCCTTTAAAAATAATATTGTGACAAAGTCTTTTGATTTTTAGCTATTTATTCCTATGTTACCATTAATTTTTGATGGATAAATTGTGAAAATGTTGGTGGATCAGCCAAATTACTGGAAATTTATGGTGGATTTTTTCAGCTTTTTGGAAAAAGTCAGTGGGATTTTGTGCACCAAATACAAATTAGTTTATTCCTATGATATAATGATACCATTAATTGTTGGTGGATTAATAAAGAAAATGTTGGTTGATCCGAATCTTGATCTGTATTTGGTTCACAAAGTCTCACTGAGACACTGACTTTTAAAAAAACTGAAAAAATCCAACATAAATTTCCAGTAGCTAATTGACTAATTCAGCTGATCCACCAAGATTTTCTCAATCTATCCACCGTAATGAATGGTACCTAACATTCTAACATAGGAATAAATAGTTATTAGGGTGGGTAAGTTCCGTGTTATCGCACGATTCCATATTTTCAAACACGTAAAAATCTTTATATAATAATCATTATTCAACTTTTATTTCAATTGGTATCCATGATACCAATTAGAATAGAAGTTAAATAATAATTATAGAGATCTACCAACTTTCCAAGTAGCTAATAAAATAAAGCATGTCCAAACTCGCCATTTTAATGGCGATTTTGTGACAGTTATTTTGAGCCCTTCAATTGCAAATGGCGAGTTTTATCTATTTTTCTCCTATGCTACAATACATGTTTTAAAGTATGGACAAAGTCGCCACTTGGCACTTGCCAGTATATTGG
>CANNZV010005388.1:29109-39289 GCA_947561585.1 Caprella mutica
CAACATTGTAAGTTATTTAATTTACTATCAGTCCATTCTTTTTTGCATCATTGGAAGTTAATTAATTAACTGTATTATACTTTTAAAAAGTATCTGGTATCAACTTGGTATTGGTATCGGTTGCCAGAATTTTAAAGTAACTGTAATTGGTAATGGTATCGGTTACTAATATGATATCGGTGCATATCTACTTATTTACTATCAGTCCATTCTTTTTTGCAACATTGGAAGTTAATTAATTAACTGTATTATACTTTTAAAAAGTAACTGGTATCAGACTTGGTATTGGTGTCGGTTACCAGAATTCTAAAGTGACTGTAGCTACTTGGTACTGGTATCGGTTACTAATATGGTATTGGTGCATCTCTACTTAATTTACGATTAGTCTGTTCTGTTTTGCAACATTGGAAGTTGTTTAATTTACTATCAGTCCATTCTTTTTTGCATCATTGGAAGTTAATTAATTAACTGTATTATACTTTTAAAAAGTATCTGGTATCAACTTGGTATTGGTATCGGTTGCCAGAATTTTAAAGTAACTGTAATTGGTAATGGTATCGGTTACTAATATGGAATAGATGAATATCTACTTAATTTACTATCAGTACGTTCTTTTTGCGACATTGTAAGTTAATTAATTAACTGTATTATACTTTTAAAAAGTATCTAGTATTGGACTTGGTATTGGTATCGGTTATCAGAATTTTAAAGTAACTGTAATTGGCACTGGTATCGGTTACTAATATGATATCGGTGCATATCTACTTATTTACTATCAGTCCATTCTTTTTTGCAACATTGGAAGTTAATTAATTAACTGTATTATACTTTTAAAAAGTAACTGGTATCAGACTTGGTATTGGTGTCGGTTACCAGAATTCTAAAGTGACTGTAGCTACTTGGTACTGGTATCGGTTACTAATATGGTATTGGTGCATCTCTACTTAATTTACGATTAGTCTGTTTTTTTTTGCAACATTGGAAGTTATTTAATTAACTATCGGTCTGTTTTTTTTTCACATACAAATATCTTTCAATCAGTTAGATTATCAAAAAAATTGTCTGATTTTTATGCCTAGCTATTGCTTATTGGTGAACTTATGATTAATTTATTAATTCAAGTAGCTATCATTATATAATATTAGTCATTAATATAATTGTATTTTTATGTATATAAATGTATGAAATCAAAATTTTGTTTATATGCTGTTCAGGGTTTATCAAGGTAGGTTTCCTCCAAAGTGGGAAACTGAAAACCATTTGGGGGAATCCTAAATTAGCTATTCTTATTACTTATCCAAGGACTTTATGATGTCTGTATCCTCCTTTGATTTATAATTAATAATTACTTTACCAATCAACATAGCTAAAATTCCACTTGACTTAGCTAGAATATTACTCTTAAAGGGAAAAAATTCCATTTACAAGTCACAGTTGGTGGAATTTACCATGAATTATAGTCTGGGCTATGTCTAATCTAAACGACTGAATGCGTTTTGCAATGTCTGTTAACGTTTCTTGTAATTATTCAATTTACTTATACAGATGAAATACATTTTGTTTTTATTAAATACTTCTATTCATTTGAATAGTGATAACAGTTTAAATTATTTTGCATGTGTAAGGTGTTGGTGGAAATGCTCCTTGTACTACTTAATTTCTATTTTAATCCTTAATGAAGATCTAAATGTTAATTATCCTTTTTATTTCAGTTATGATCCTTGATGTCTGTATTCTCAACACCCATCAGCATGGCTGCTCCACCCCACTCAACAGCAAATAGAATGGCGAATGTAGCTACATCTTATCGACACCTTGATATGACATCGATAGTCCTACTGCAGGAGAGATAAATGTAAGATGATGCACATTCAATGATTAACAGCCTTGGTGCTCATGATGTAACCTATTGAGATCCATGGTACCTTGTCTGTTGTTATTTGTGTACATCTCTTAACTGAACTACTAGCAGTTTCTTCATGAAATCACACATCTCTTGATATATTTCACTTGATAAGTGTAAGTATTGCAACAAGCATTACATGCATCCCCTTGAAATCGAGGGAATATCCATTCACTTTCATATTTCCATTCCCTCGTTAATGAGGGGATAACTGTTTTGATATTCCCTTTCTCTTCCCCTAGGGAAGATTCCAGGAATATTTATATTTTAATTCCCTCTTGTTCCCCTTGATATCGAGGGAATATCCATTCACTTTCATATTTTTATTCCCTTGTTAATGAGGGGATAACTGATTTGATATTCCCTTTCTGTTCCCTTGATATCCAGGGAATATTTATATTTTTATTCCCTCTTGTTCCCCTTGATATCGAGGGAATATCCATTCACTTTCATATTTTCATTCCCTTGTTAACAAGGGGATAACTGTTTTGATATTCCCTTTCTGTAGAGTTGATATTGAGGCAATATTGTGTATGATATTCCCCAATATTGACACAATATTGGGGCAATATTGTCCTAATAATTTTTGCTTCGTGGGCCTCGTTTGAAAATGATGAAACAACAATGTTTCAAAGTTGGGTAGCAACGTTGTATTAACCTTGTCAAATTATGTCTATCCTACGTCGCAGTCGAACGTTGGCACTATGTTGTTTCAACATTGTAACAGTGTCGTTTGGAAATGACGAAACAACATTGTTTCAACGTTGAATTAACAACGTAGTTTTAACCTTGTGTTTTAATGTCTAAACAAAGTCGTAATCGAACATTGGCACGATGTTGTTTCGTCATTGTATCAACATTGTACAGATGTCGGAACCCAAACATAAGTTTGGCAACCAACGTAGTTCGAATTATGTCTTTCGACGTCGTATTTTTTTCCAAAAACCGACAATCAGACAACGTTGAAAACTGATGTTGTACCAACGTTCATACAACCAATAAACGATGCTCAGCCAACATCGTGACGACGTTGTTTTGTCATTGTATCAACATTGTACAGATGTCGGAAAACAAACATAAGGTTGGCAACCAACGTTGTTCGAATGTTGTCTTTCGACGTCGTATTTTTTTTCCAAAAACCGACAATCAGACAACGTTGAAAACTGATGTTGTACCAACGTTCAGACAACCAAGAAACGATGCTCAGCCAACATCGTGACGATGTTGTTTTGTCATTGTATCAACATTGTACAGATGTCGGAAAACAAACATAAGGTTGGCAACCAACGTTGTTCGAATGTTGTCTTTCGACGTCGTATTTTTTTTCCAAAAACCGACAATCAGACAACGTTGAAAACTGATGTTGTACCAACGTTCAGACAACCAAGAAACGATGCTCAGCCAACATCGTGACGACGTTGATTTGCTGCTTGGGTAAGTGTCATTTTTGTAAGAAATTAGGCCACGTGAAGAAAGACTGCTTTAAATTTAAACGGTATTCTCAAACTAACAGAACTCAAATTCAGCCTAATGATGTAAACGTAAGTCATATAGAACTTAATCACACTATGTATGCTAATGCTAGCGCTCTTTGTAACAAATATGCCGACAATAACATTTGGATAATAGATTCAGGCTCTTCATCACACATGAGTGGTGATAAAAATTTATGTAGAGATTTTGCAAATATTACCAAACCTATAAATGTTCAAGTAGGCAATGGAGCTGTTTTGCAAGCTATTTCACTAGGAAATGTTTCTGTTATTGTGAATATACCAGGTGGTGGAAGTAGAAAATGTACAATAAATGATGTATTATATGTGCCAAATCTAGCTTTTAATCTACTATCAGTGTCAAAAATGACAAACAATAATAAATCTATTATATTTGAAAATGATAAATGTAAAATATTGAACGAAAATAAAGAGTTAATTGCTGTGGCTCACTGTGTTGGTCAACTCTATTATCTAAATACTTTAGTTCATAAAGCTGCTGTAACGATTGATCAAAATAAAGTAAACCTTCTATGGCATAGAAGACTTGGTCATATACAGGGTGGGGCGTGAGTTTGGAAGCAATTTTTCAAACATTAATATAATTCTTAAAAATAAGTTCCTAAGTAGGTGATAGGGTTTGAACTATAGTAGAGACACTACATTATGACGTGGCAGTGTTATTTTTTACAAAATTTAGTCAATTCAAAAATGTCAGACAAAAGAGAAGCCATTATTGCTCTACATCGTGCCGGGAAGTCAGATTCCGTCATTTCAAAGACTCTCTCAATAGCGAGATCAACTGTTTGGAAGTGTGTGAAGCGCTTTAATGAGAAAGGAGACTTGACTGATCGTCCAAGAAGTGGTAGACCACGCTCACAACGCACCAAACAACTGATAAAATGTGCCCGAGAGAAGATCAGGAGGAACCCGAAAAGGTTAATAACCAAAAACAGCTAATGTGAGTCCCAGAACAATGAGAAGAGTTGTCAAAGAAGACCTAAAGATGTCCTCTTTCACCCTCCAAAAGAGACAGACTCTGTCAGAAGCTGTAAAGAAAAAGAGATTGGAGAGAAGCAAAGCACTTCTGAGAGAATTGAAGTCTGGCACGGCTGGTGAAATTGTTTGGTCTGACGAATAAATTTTCACAGTGGAAATGGCTCACAACCGGAGGAATGACAGAATAATTGGTAAAAGTGCAAAAGACATCCCATACAACCAAAAAACTGTCCACAGAACCATGAAACCTGCTTCAGTAATGGTCTGGGCCGCCGTTTCAGAAACTTGGAGATCTCCTTTAATTTTTGTGGAACAAGACGCCAAAATCAATGCTAAATGTTATATTGAGAATACTTTGACGCCAATGTTGGAGTCAGCTAAGGATCACTTCGGTAATGACACTCTATGGACATTTCAGCAAGACGGCGCGACTTCACATACTGCAAATGTCACTCACAACTGGTGCCATGACCATCTTCCACGGTTTTGGTCCAAAGAAATGTGGCCTCCCTGATCCCCAGATGTTAATCCTATGGACTTTTCGGTATGGTCCATTCTTGAATCAAAGACCTGTGGTAAATTCCATCGCAGTGTGGATGATTTAAAGCGTTCGCTCCAGAGATCTTGAAAGGAAATTTCACAAGAACAGTTGCGTGCCGCAGTAGGAGGAGTTCGGAGGAGATTTGAGGCTGTTATTAAAAACAAAGGGGGGCATTTCGAATAGATTTATGATTTTTGAATTCTTAAAACCCTTATGTAATAATACATAACTGTAAATTATTAAAATTATTTTTCTTTGGATTTTAATATGCAATTTCATTTGCTTCCAAACTTACGCCCCACCCTGTAGGTAACGACAACTTGACTAAAATGATCCGAACTAAATCAGTTAATGGTCTGGATAGTAAATTAAAGGCTATAGAAGGTGTGTGTGAACACTGCTGTAATGGGAAAATGCATAAAATACTATTTTCTACAAGCATTAAGAAAAATTGTAAACCTCTTGATTTAATCCACGCAGATATCTGTGGGAAAATTACTCCCATTTCCAGGGGTAATTATTCATATTTTCTGACCTTTATTGATCATGCTACTCGATACTCCTGGATATATGTTATTGCCCATAAGAGTGATGTGTTTCAGAAGTTTTTGGAATGGAAAGCAATGGTTGAAAATATTTACGAAAGAAAAATTAAAACCTTGCAGTCAGATAATGGAGGAGAATATACCTCAAATAAGTTTGAATCATATCTACGCAATGAAGGTCTAATTCACCAGAAATCTATTCCTAAAACTCCTGAACAAAATGGGTTAGCTGAAAGATTTAATAGAACTATTATGGAAAAAGTTAGATGTATGTTAGCTGATTCAGGAATTGATAAGGAATTCTGGGGTGAAGCACTATATACTGCAAATTACCTTAATAATAGATGCAATAATTCATTTTTAGTTAATAAAACTCCATATGAAGCATTAAATCTTAGAAAACCCAATGTAAAGCATGTAAAAATTTTTAGATGCACTGCTTATGCTCACATCCCTCGAGATGAACGATCAAAATTAGAAAATAAAGCTACCAAATGCCTGTTTCTTGGTTATGGCACTGTTACTAAAGGGTATAAGATGTATGATGTTGAATCTAAAAGAATCTTCTTTTCAAGGAATGTAACCTTTGATGAATCAGTTTCATCTAAGATTGAGACCCCTCAACTGATTGAGACCTCTACCTCTCCACTGGTGTTCCCTTCAGAAGATTCAGAACCTGCAGGGCCGGAGATTCAAACTCCTGACAATAATCCTCCAGTTGCACCTGAGGCGCAACCTGAACCAGCTATCAGACCAGATGAGGATCATCCTGAACTGGAAAATAGACGATCGTCTAGAACGCGGCGAGCTCCTGTTAGATACGGTAGTTGGGATTATAGCCTTGATCCGTTTGAGGAGGAGGGTTTATTAGTCAATGGGAATATCAATATCGAACCTAGGTCGGTATCTGAGGCTCTTAATAGCTGTTCTGAATCATCTAAATGGAAACTTGCCATGGAGAGGGAATTATATGCTTTTGACAAACATAAAGTTTTTGAACTCGTAAAACCTACCTCAGACTTAAACATCATTAAATCTAAATGGGTGTTTAAAAAGAAAAAGGGATCTGATGGTAGAGTGGCTTCATATAAAGCTAGATTAGTCGCTCAGGGTTTCTTACAGAGACCTGGAATCGACTATGATGAAATTTTTGCACCTGTAGTTAGATTTGAATCGGTGCGAACCATGTTATCATTAGCTGCTTAACAAAAATTATTTGTACATCACTTGGATGTCAATTCTGCTTTTTTAAACGGGGATCTTAAAGAAAACGTTTATATTAGACAGCCTCCAGGCTATGTTCAACCAAGAAAAGAAGGTTTAGTGTGCAAACTAAACAAATCTATGTATGGTTTAAAACAATCACCCAAATGTTGGAATGATTCTTTGGATGCATATCTTAAATCCTTAGGATTTATTCAGTACTCTTGTGACTCATATATTTATGTTAAAGTAATCAATGACTCACCATGCTTCATTTCTGTGTATGTAGATGATATTATTGTAGCATGTAAGAACTATGATGACCTGACTAAAATCAAGACTGATTTAAGTGATAAATTTGAGATGAAAGACTTAGGAAAATTATCCTATTTCTTAGGCATAAAAGTCGTACAAGACGAAAATAAAATATCATTAAATCAATCTTCATTTGTCAACGATTTATTAGATAGATTTGAATTCAATAATTGTAAACCAGTATCCAATCCTGCTGATGTTAATTCTCATTTGGAACCAACTACTGATGATTGTGAACTAGAAGATAAAACTAAATATCAGTCAGCTGTAGGTGCTTTACTTTATCTATCTACTAAAACTAGGCCTGTCATAACTTATGCAGTTGGAAATGTCTCTAAATTTTGTTCCAATCCAAACACTAAGAACTGGACTGCAATTAAGAGAATATTTAGATACCTAAAGGACACACCTGATCTTGGCATTACATATGGTAATGAAGATTCTGATTTGATAGGTTATTCTGATGCTGACTGGGCAGGTAACAGAGTTGATAGGAAAAGTACTTCTGGCCAATGCTTTCTGTTAAATAATTCAATTATTTCTTGGCGCTCTGTGAAACAGTCATGTGTTGCTTTATCAACGGCTGAAGCTGAATATGTTTCCCTCTCTGGTGCCTCACAAGAAGCTGTATTTCTAAATAAATTACTATTAGATCTTAAAGTACCTAATAAGAATCCTATCGTTTTGTTTGAGGATAATCAGTCAGCAATTTGTATTGCTAAAAATGCTAAAAATCATCCTAGATCGAAACACATTGATATTAAATTTCATTACATTAGAGATCTTGTTGCTTCAAACAAAATTAAACTTGTTTATTGCCCCAGTGAAATTATGCTTGCTGACATATTTACCAAACCTTTGCCTACTGATAGATTTACTAAATTAGTTGAATTAATAGGCATGAAAAATATATAATGTCGTGTGAGGAGGAGTGTTGGAATTTTAGTTTAAATGTATTACACACTCTTATATATGTTTAATGTTAACTTCCTGTTAGATTAGCTGAGCTATATTAATTACCAATTGTTTAAATAACAATGTATTACTTTTATGAGAAACGGACTTAAGGGTTAAAGTCCGAACACAGTTCCGGTGCGTCTTAAATAGCACCGTATGTCAATTCTTTAGTTAGTCTGTCTTTTACATTACTCCGTAAGAGATGTGCTCCACACATCTCTCTAATAAACTTCTAACTGTAAAACATATATTACTCTTCAAAATAAACTCTATGTCTTAACGTTGTTAACCCACTATAATTTAACCTAATTATAACAGTATTAATAAAAAATCTAAAAAAAATTTTTTTTATTATATCAAATCAGATCAAAATATTATCACTCACCAGAAGTCATTTGGCTAAGCAACCCGAAATCAAGAGGTACGGTACCCATTTTCAGCTCTTCCCTCAAGTTTGCCCGTGGTTGTAACGAAACCCTCAGTGCCTCTTCCTCTGAAATGTGTATCAAGTGACTCTGTGAATCTATAAAAAATATAACTCAGTGAATCTATAAAAAATATAACTCATTGAAACTATAAAAAATGTTATTTATACCTATCATAGTGAACCTAATCTCGCCATCTCTTACATCTATAATTATAAAATAATAGTCTGCAAATATTTCATTAAATAAATAAATCACCAATAAAATATTATCAATATTAAGTCATAACTTACCAATATCAGGAGTCACAAAGATGATCGTGTTCTCATCATCGCTGAATTCTGGTATACCTTTTATATACTCAGATAAATCAATATCTTTATTAGTTTCTTGGTTATTATCCTTTCCACACATTTCGAGAGATGTGAGACGGTGGGTGCTATTCAGATTCTTCTTCTGTAGGAGCGGCTGATGCACTGAAGTAAAGTTACATTCAAGCAGGTTCATTTATACCAACAGTCACTGGGAGTGAGTTAGGCCTATTTCTTTATACATAGCCACACAGCCTACACCTTCACGAAATATAGGTCAGGTATACCTCATTCACAAACGCACACACTCACTCACTTACCCCAAAACCACACCTGTACAGGTTGGGTGGTTGATAATAGTTATTTTATTAATATACTAGTTGTATTTAATTTATTAAAATAATTCCCATTTCTTTTCTTTTAAATTTGAATTACCTCCTGCCATTCCTAATTTATTATTTAAGATATATTTCTGATCTACAGGTACAATTTTAAGAAAATCTTCAACTCCGCTATACACTGTTGACCGATTCACCAAAAGAGCTTTCAAAAGGTGTTCTATTCGTAAAGAATTAGTCAGCTTTTCATGTTTCACAAACCCATACTTTGATATTGTGATGTGGTTTAACAGGTGTATTAGTAATGATCTTGCTAAATCCCTCTTTTTTTCAGGCAATGTATTTGTTATCGTGATTATATCAAAATCTGACATTTTACCCTCAGTTTGCATAGATGTCACTTTTTCTTTCTCCTTCTCATAATTATTTTTTTGTGATAATAATTGAATCTTCACTTCTTTAGGCAGGTTGTCATTTTTAATAATTTCTTTCCTATTACTTTCTTCTTTATCTTCATCAGTTAGTTTTGTTTCGCATGACTTCTTTAAATTAACATAATCTTCTGCTTTAACGAGATAAAAGAATTTCATTTTGTATAATAGGTAATAGAATATTCAAGATATGCAACCCTTTTATCCCAGCCCACAATTTCCTTTTAACATCGAATTTAACAGTTCTAGAACTTAATTTATATAATATATTTTTTACCCTCGTTAATATAGATTTTGTTCTCCTTGTAATTTGTACATTACCGTTTATTATATTCAATGCCACCTCGCTCAATAATTTCAATTCATTCAACTTAATTAGTTTAAAATAATCAGAGCGTTGTTTATTATTCTTTTTTATCAGCTTGTATAAACAACTTTTTTATCAGCTCCCTTTCCCATCTAGGCTCAGAGTCAGGGTAGTCAACGTATTTAACTGAAAAGAGGGTAACTCCCCTCTTTTTTTTGGTTTTAAGAACTTCGATTCTATATTCACCGGAATTATCTACAGGAATCAATTCTTGCTTGTAGAAACTACCTTTAATTTTCTTATTTTCCAAGTCAACTATGGAGTATGTAATAGGATGTGTTTTAATTACCACATCAATTTTAAATATCTCTCGAGTGTTTTTTAAATTACTTTCTTTATCGAATTTTTTGAT
>CANNZV010005389.1:0-27792 GCA_947561585.1 Caprella mutica
GTCAAGAGCCCCCCCGGTCATGAGCCCCCCCGGTCATGAGCCCCCCTAGGTCATAAGCCCCCCCGGTCACGAGCCCCCCCTCCATGTTTTTTTAATCCTTATTTACCTAGTTAAACAAATGAAGAACTACTTAGATAGAAATAACTGAGGGTTGCTAATGTAGTTTGTTGTATCCGCTAGATTGTTGTACTGCACACTTCATGATTGTTTAATGACCTGGCAGGGGGGTTCGGGGGGCGGCACGCCCCCCGATATATATATATTTTATGTCTAATCAGTAATGAACTACAAAAGTGTCAATAAGGATTAAATAATATAGGTAAATAAGGATTTAAAAACAGGGGGGCTCGTGACCGGGGGGGCTCATGACCGGGGGGGCTCTTGACCGGGGGTGCTTATGACCTAGGGGGGCTCATGACCGGGGGGCTCTTGACCGGGGGGGCTTATGACCGGGGGGCCTCTTGACCGGGGGGGCTTATGACCTACACCCAGTAAATAAATAGTCTACATTGGTCTACACTACTATGACCATTACTGTACCCTGGATATTACAAACAATGGAAAATCTCTCACACTGTGAATTAATTGGTAATTGCATGGTGTAATTCTTAATTTCAATATAACACATATATATAGTAAACCAATTAGAGATTTTCGATTAATAAAGGTTACATTTCATTTTAAATTCTAGTTAACGAAGAAAATTTATATACATTTATAATTTTCTTATTTATACATCTTTAAATTTTCTTTATTGATAACAACCTATCAAATTTTACTTATATATAGGTACTGCCTATGATACACGTGTATATTTAGACTGACTGTAGAGTTTGAGCTCGACAAACCGAATACATTTAATATGATAACACTATTCATATCAAACATGGGTAAATAAAGTTTTTCACAGTAAATTTATATGATAAAAGCTATGAACTGACAAAAAAATCATATAATTTGAGCCACTGGTTTCCTAAATATCAATGGTGTAACGAATCCTCTCAAATTTTGTCAGTCCAATTAGGGTTAAAATTCATGAATTTTATATTATTAGCCTAATACTTCTACGCAAATTAGCTTTCTTGTCTGACTCTGTTCATAAAAATAATACGCTTTTAATGTATTTCGAATTAATGGTAATTAATTACCCTAATTTTCAAATAATATTGGATATTAATCCAAAAAGAACATTATATAATTCAACAAAATTAAATATCAAAGCTTATTCAGTTACTTTTTGTAAGAGCGCTTCTGATTGGTCAAATTGAAATATGTTTACTGCGTTCCTATTGGTTACAACTGCTGTTGTAATTTTCAAATGTGTTTTGTTTACGAAATCTAAAATATATACTTGATTTTCAAGGAATAATGTAAATATAAGATTGTTTTGGTGAGAAATTCAACTTGCCATTTATTTATTATGTTTAACTCAATATATTATATAGGTTATATATTTATAATTTCACTGTTTAAGCTAAAATAACTTGATAAACTAGGTACCTAACCAATGGTGCCTAGTTAGGCATTTGGATAATTTTGTTAGATCTTTAGGCTGAGATTTAAGTTTCTTTGAAACTTTTTTTTTCAATTAATTCCTCTGTTTACATTTGATTACCTATCGAGGAAAATTATGGAAGCTTTGTTAATTTCTGAAATCAACTTAATTAATTAAGGTTAGATACCTAGTCCGTCACCCAAGTAATGAAGCATGTCCAAACTCGCCATTTTAATGGCGAGTTTGTGACAGTTATTTTGAGCCCTCCAATTGCAAATGGCGAGTTTTATCTATTTTTCTCTTATGCTACAATGTTATTTTGGAGAGAATTTATGAAAATTTGATCATTTTGGAGAGAATTTGTTGAATTTTGGAGAGAGTTGGAGAGACAAATGGCGAGTTTATGAGACTATTGAGACATACTATTTTACTTGGTCCGTCACTCACTCTCAGCCCGTCTCAGGCTCTCCTGGCTCTCCATATAATACCCAATTTCAAATAGACAGTTGAAGTCAACACTACATGAGTTTTGATCCATGAATAGTGCCATTTTTCAGAATGTTTTTATTGTAGGTATACTTAGGTTAGCCTAATTACTAGGCTAACTCAGGTTAACAACTTAACAAGAAGTAATAGGCCATTTAGATTTTGATCCCATATTCCCAATCCAGTCAACAGAAAATAGATAGGTAGTAGGACATATTTAACATTTTCTGTGTGAACAATCTTTAATTCTTTCCTATATTTACATGTATTTACTATTTTACTGAGAACAAATTGCTCAATGCTATTTAACTATTATTTTTTTTGGCATCTGTCCAGTCTGCCTGCACTCTGCAGTAGCTGGTAAAGTGTTTGTAGAGATCTCTATTTCTGTTCGTAGGCTCGTAGCCAAATTAATGTATATATAGCCTATAGGGATTAATTCAGAAGTGTTCGTATGCAAAATTATTGTAAATATAGGAATTAATTCAAAATTGTTCAGAGAGAATATCCCAAATATCTCCCATATTCTGCAGACTGAACATCTGTCATGAGTGTCATCCATGTTTTAAAGTGTGGCAGGATAGTCACCAGTTTAATGAGAAAATGGATCCAGGTTGCCACATTTAAGATACTTTAAAGGACAAATTTGGCTTCCTAGACCCTAGTGAAGATTTTACACTAGGAAACATCCTTATGCTTCATGCCTGATGCATGTGTATCTCTAGACTCTTGAGACTATTTTAGGAGTGATTTACTTGTTATTTAGAGGTTTTCCAACTTATTTAACCCCTCAAAAGTCGCCAATATACTGGCGACTTTGTCCATACTTTAAAACATGGAGTGTCATCTGATGTGAGATGTCCAGTCTGCAGAATGTGTCTCTTCTCCCGCAGAGATTTTAATTTGAGAGACAGTTACTCTCTGACTTTCAGTTGCAGATTCAGAATCTCCCGCAGCTAAATTAATGGTAACATGGGAATTAATTCAAAATCTCCCGCAGCTAAATTAATGGTAACATAAGAATTAATTCCAGATCTCCCGCAGAGATCTCCAATTTCTAAAAAATCAATCAAAAACTCCCGCAGAGAGTCTTGGAAAAATGTTCCATATTCTGCAGACTGGTGAGATGTCCATGTTTCAGAGGCTGGAAAATTGCAAGCAATTCTGAATGGCTGAGCCAAGCCTATTTAGCTCATTTTTTGAACATTTCAAGCCAAAATTAATATTGGAACATATGAATTAATTCACAATTGCAGGCCAATTAGACATATCTGAAGACTGAGTTCCAGTCTGAAAAGTATAGCAGGAATCCTGCACCCAAATCTTATTTAATTCCTATGTTCCCATGTTATTTGCTTCGCCCAAATCACAATTTTTGTAATAGTCCTAGATCTGAGAAGACCTTCTTTTCAGACTGGTCTGAGTTTAGACCTATTAGAATCTAAGCCAATTAATTGGCTTTAACTGACATACTCTGTAACATGGCATCTGTTAGCCAGAGATTTTCCAAGAAGAAAATAAGTAGAATAATCTTTAATCCTACTGGTAACTTTGAAAAGTTTTAGATTACAAGTTAATCACTGATAAAATCATAATGAAATAAATTTCTCAAAGGATGAAAAATAATGATGTTTCTGAATAGAAAATCAACCTGTATGCAAAATTTCTCTTCAAAATATCTTAAATTTGTTGACCTGAGTTCCCCAAACTTGGAAGAGTAGAGACCAAATCCTTTTCTTGTTAATTTTACTGCCTTATTCAGATTATTCAGAAACCTATATTTCTATGATCATTAGCTACACAGGTAGCTAATTTGCAGTCAAATGAAATAATTAATATATAAACTGTGTTACTTGACCATTCTTTTCCAAACATTTCAATTAATCATTGAAATGGTAATAAAAACTGACTATATATTGTACTCTAACAGGTAACTAGTGTTTGGTGACATTCAAGATGATGAGGAAGAGACGTAGTTTGCTTGGTCGACTTTCACCGACCAAGCCCTCCCCTCGTCACACCGCCCAAACACTGCATCGCAGAGCTTTGATGAAAACCTGCAAACAGATGACTAAACCAGGGAGTAGTGTGCTTGGCTCCTCTAGTTTGGCTGGTGTGCAGTTTGGAGCTGCTACTAAAGCAAACTTAAAAGTCGTGATAAGAGTGCGTCCTCCCAATGCCAAAGAGATAGAAAAGAATGCCAGGTAAGTGCTGTCTGAATTCAATCTTGTAATAAGTATTTATGAAATTATGTACTGAATGAGTTCAATTTTCAGTTCAATAGTTGATATAGCAGATGAACACATGCTGGTGTTCGATCCTAAGGTTGAGGATGATCCTTTTTTCTACCACGGCGTGAAGCAACGCAGAGACCTCAGCAAGCGGCAGAAGAAAGATCAGAAGTTTATATTTGAAAGGGTGTTCAAACCTGACTCTACAAATCAAGAAGTGTTTACAAATACAACTAAGGATATTGTTGATACTTTATTAGACGGTTACAACTGTTCAGGTAGCTACTGGAATGTGAAATGCTTCCGTCATATACAGTATTTTGGAATGTTCGTTAGAATTGTGGCTAACATGAATTTATTCCAGTGTTTGCATATGGTGCCACTGGATCTGGTAAAACTTTCACAATGGTGGGCAAGCCTGAATGTCCGGGCATAACCCTGTTGACTCTAATGGAGCTCTACAGACGTATTGAAGCAAAACAGAAAGAGGAACCAGACTTGCTATTGGAGGTTTCTGTGTCCTACCTTGAAGTTTATAATGAATCTGTTTGGGACCTCTTGAAGCCCAAAGTTAAAGCTCTACAGGTGAGTAGATAGATACATTATTTTCAGTATTATAACATATATTCAAATTATCTAAGAGAATTATAACAGGTGTAATAAATTTGAAAAGTTGCTAATTTGTATTCAATTTGGATTGTGATTATCAATATATTGTGTGGTTATTATTTAACACAATTGTAATTAACTTCTTTAAATAATGAGTAGTGAAACATTTGAGGTATCAACCATAGTCCACTATAGTTGTAACTTGTAAGTAATGTCTTGCATTAAAGAATAATCCATTTGATTCTTATTTCATAATTTTGTAGAAAACTATTAAGATTAGCTTTAATTTCTGTAAAAATTGTCATTGGTTTTCAGTGAAAGCCACTTTCCTTTCTGACTGCTTCTTCAAGTCCCTTGTATTTAATTTCTTTTTGATGTCACCAATATAGCCATTGGTTCTGAAACAGACATTAAACCCCTACTAAAATTCTAGTTCACTGACAGAGTTTGTTTTCAGATCCTCGAGATGGGTCAGTCTGTTCAGGTGAATGGCCTTTCTTACCACAGTCCAGATAATCCAGAGCATCTTATGGAGCTGTTGGCAGAGGGTAACAGAAACAGACAGCAACACCCAACAGACGCTAATGCAGAAAGTTCTCGTTCACATGCTGTCTTCCAGGTACAGTAGAACTATAGTGGACTCCTCTATAGTGAATGTAGAGTCCTGAGTAAGAGAACTACCACATATAGTGAACAGATCTCATCTTCTTTAGTCTGCAGCAAAATGAAATTTAGTTCTTGGCAGAATAAAGAAAAATTGTTCACTATGGAGGGTAGTTCTCTACTCAGTAATCTACATTCACTAAAGATGAGTTCTACTGTACCTGATTCTCTTTACGATGATTTAGGATCACTTGTTTTCATTGAATAGTTAATTCAAGCAATTTAAGTTTATATTTACGGATGTAGGAATTATTCTTCAAATTCAACTTGATAGTTAACTATTATAGCCCCTAGGGTCTCTGGGAATATTTTTCCTTCTGTGTTTTAAATTTTACTTTAAATTTATCTTTATTATTGCCTAGCATTTTTGAGGCTCAAACTAAAGTTCTCCCCATTACAGGTTCTAGTGAAGCAGAACAGCAAGTGCGGGGGCGTTAAGAGTAACGTCTCTGTTGCTAAGCTATCAATGATAGACTTGGCAGGCTCTGAGAGAGCATCTTCAACTGGATGCAGGGGAGTCAGACTGAAAGAAGGGGCTAATATTAACAGAAGTCTGCTTGCTCTGGGTGAGATAACTTTAGCAACACTACTGTGTAATTGGTAGGGTTTGTTGTAACGAAATTACTGTAGAAAGAATAGGTATGCAAAGACTTACTTATTTTCACACTGAAAGTGACAGTATCAACATATCGTTCTAGACCTTAACCTTATGATAGCAAAAACTGCACTATATTCTTCATATAATTGATATTAATATCAGTGCATATTATAAATGTGTAGCTACTAACTAAAAGGTATTTAAGTAATAATAATATTACTTAATATTACTTACATTTTAAGTGGAATGCTTATTTTATTGATTGTACAGTAGCTACCAAATGGATTATCAGTCATTATTCCAATTATGAAGCACAGTGCAAAGAGTCTCTCTATATAATGAAGACCGTTGTGAATGTATGTATTTCGTGTCCCAATTTCAGTAATTAGGTAGGAATAATTGAGGAATCTATTGGAGTGATATTCTAATTTTTATGTTTTCATTCAATTTTTATGTTTTCTATCTATAAAATCTATCAGTCTATAACTAAAAATGATTTTAAACAATGCAGGGTATAAAATAATAGTCATTAATTAATAAATAACTGAGTGTGGATTGTTGAGTTACACCAATATTAATAACATTAAAAACCTGTTATATTTAGTGGGAAAGTACACTAGTAGCTACCTAATAACCTATTTCCCACACAGGTAACTGCATCAATGCTCTGGCTGATGGCAAGCCCTTCATTCCGTACCGTGACAGCAAACTAACCCGCCTGTTGAAAGACTCACTGGGTGGTAACTGCCGCAGTGTGATGATAGCGACTGTTTCTGGGGCCAGCACATCCTTTGAAGACACTTTCAACACCCTTAGATACGCCAACAGAGCAAAGACTATCAAAACTACTGTGAGTGACATAAGCTCTTTATTAATCCTACTGCAAAGGGTCCTGTCAGGTCCTTTATTGTTCCTTTACTGCCAAGGGTTCTGTCAGGTCCTTTATTAACATTTTACCGCCATTGATCCTGCCAGGTCCTTTATTAATCCTTTACTGCGAAGGGTCCTTTATTGTCCCTTTACTGCCAAGGATCCTACCAGATCCTTTATTGTCCCTTTACTGCCAAGGGTCCTGCCAGGTCCTTTATTAATCCTTTACTGCCAAGGATCCTACCAGATCCTTTATTGTCCCTTTACTGCCAAGGGTCCTGCCAGATCCTTTATTAACCCTTCACAGTTTGGTAGGGTCATTGAAGAGTAAAAGAAGACTCATAATATTCTATAGCCCCACCATCACTTCCTATGAGGAAGGAACTCGCAGATAAACTCTTCTGAAATTGTATTAGGCTATTCAACATTTTGCAGACATTATTCTTGTTTATTTAATGAAAAAGGACTTCTGGTAGCAAACTAGACTTTCATATCTCTGTTCATTTAAAAGACGAAAATGTTGGCTGTTTTCTGAATTGTATAGTCGTGCCGCGTGTGATATAAGTTTCCTTTACTTGCCCCAAATATTGTTAGTCTCCCTGAGTTAGTTCCTGTTTTGACAGGGTTTGTACAGGATGCATGGACGCTTAGTTGGTCTATATCGCAAGTCTAGAGTAAATCTCACTAGCAGTTTAACTTTGTCAGAAAATTCGGACTTGCAGGTGCTATCTTTTGTTATTGTTAATACAATCCTATATTGTCAATCATCTGTTAACTATATTTTGTCAATATATTGTATATTAAATTCAGATCGTTGTCTTCTTTACTAGTAGCTGGTGATTATTCAATTTTATTTTATTGTAAATAGGCTTCATTTCTTATAAACTGAACTAATTAGATATAGCTACCTAGTAGAATGAAATTTATTATTGAATAGGGCTGTACCGAAACCATAATTATTACTCGAACTCATTATTTTTAATCTACTGATTCTTGAAAATTACCTATTTACCTATATTTTTGAATTATATAGGTATATACTTTTATTTAAAAATTAAAAGTCAGAGATTATTTTGCCGATCCAATGCCATTACAGATATCTAAAAATGGGTGATATAACTAGTACCGAGAGTATCAGTACAGCCTTAGGTCTGAATTATCTAATATGATAAATGGATGTATAACTTTCATCTGAAATATAATGTATAAAATTATAAATAAATAATTTTTTTATTGTTTTTTTTTCTACAGCTGAAGAAGAACCAGATGTCAGTAGACACCCACGTGTCCCAGTATGTAAAGATAGTAGAGGCTCTGAAGGGGGAGGTGATCCTACTGAAGGAACAGACACAGCAACTGGAAGGAAGGGAGAAGGAGAAGGATGAGATAATAAACGACCTCAGAAAACAATTGAAAGTGAGTGTACTAACGTGTTTCAAACGATTACTGTTCATTAGATACACTTTTACAGTTTATTTCTAATTTAACATCCAATATAGGTATATCGACTAATGAGAAGTCCCCTTTTCAACTTATTGGATAATCTTTCAACTTGTTACGTGTTTAACTCCAGTTTTAACTGTTCCACTTTTCTCAGGAATATGAAGACAGACCCACCACTGCTCCTGCAGAAGTGTTCACACCCACATCACACCAGATAGAAAATGACGAGGCAGTGACTGAGCTAGTGGATGCACTCAGGTCTTCTGCAGACCAACTACAGGCCACCAACAGTGAACTCTTAACCCTAGTCACGCAGGAGAAAGAGCTCACACTCAGACTCAAGCTGATATCTCTGAAAAAGAATAGGATGAGTGTGCTGGACTACGCGTCCAGAAGACTGGCTAAAAGTCTCAAAAAGCTAGAGAAGTTCGAGACAGAGTTCCAAAGCAAGTTGGACAGCAAGAGACTGAAAATTACTGAGCTGGAACTGAAAGCTAAGGCTCTGACTGAAGATATTCAGGAGTTACAACGCAACAGTCTCACTGACTCGAATGTTGTCAAGACTCTACTTGCTGACATACACTTGGAGGTGAGGTAGTATATTTAGCGCTGTGGCTGCGACGTTTGTGACCAATGACCTTGTAGTACTTCTCTCAAAGAAAAAACTATTTATTTTATATGTATTATTGTTAGGGCAAGTTACTAATTATCGGTTAGTTCCACATTTTCGATCATAACATAAACGATGTATATAATAATTGATTATTATTTATTTTTTGTTAAATAATTACTATGAAAATATAGTTTTTCTTATAGGACCGAAGATGTGAAACTGACCGATGATTCGTAACTTACCCTATCTATTTCTTTTGAGTAAGTGAAGTAATGTTTTTGTTTTTCTTGCTCAGCACACTACTCTTCACCATGAGAGTGAGAGCAGACACCTCAGAGAGTGTGTGAGGGAGTGTCTGGGAGAGATGTTCAGCTCTCACTCGCAACAGAGTGCTCTCCTCAAAGCTGTGAAGGATATGCACCTACTGCTGCACTCTAACAAGATGAACACAGAACACACCGAGCAAACTGTTCAGGTGAGGGAAGCTAAGACTCGGAATACAGTGGAATTTGCCTATAGTGAAGGAGTTAGAATGCAGACTCTATAGTGAATGAGTTAGGATGTAGGTAGCCTCATTCACTATAAAGGATTTCTACTGTACCTACCTATAGTAGCTGACAGAATAGGTTAAATGAGTACAAATTTTACACTCATTAATTTCAATAACGACATAGCTAACTCAAAAAATAACTCATTATTTAATTTATTTTCAATGACGTCATAACGTGAAAAACAACTCAGTAATTTCAATAGGTGACGTCATAACTCAAAAATCGTGTATTTTGCGTTACTTGCACCATGTTCTTCAGTAGCTAATTATGAATCTATATCATGATGGTATAGATTCATATAAAGAAAGTTCTTATAAACTCAATGTATGATGCTATGATTGATTTACTCTGATGTCAAAATAAATATTTTTGACAAATGCTGTTAGCTATTGAAATTGATGATCTGTTTCTTTGTTTTTTAGTTAAGTACATTGAGCATGTATCCATTCTTTCCATTAGCTATTTATTGAGAATTAGGTACTTTAAGTGTGGACAGCGCAAGCAAGATATGAGCAGGAAGATGAACTGTGTGACACATTTGGTATTCTGAGCAGGAGAGTTGTTCTCTAGTGTTCATGCTGATACTGTCATGACTAGAGTATAACTCTACTGTCCAGAGTACTGCTCTCTACTGTCAAGACTCAAGAGTACTGCTTACCCACCAACTGACCGTAGCTACTCCTCCTTGCTGTCAGAGAATGGGGTTCTAGAACACAATGTTTATAACTGTGACTAGATTTTCACTCTCTCACAGCAGTGAGATCACATCTACTGAAGACCCCATGGGAGTTACGGCCCGTTTACACGCTACGATAAATAGGAGCAATTTATTGAGCACAGAGATCGTAACAATTTATCAGATGGTTGAGACAGTGTTTACACGCAACGATTTTTACTCCAATATCTTTATTTTTCACTAGCCGTCATGGACGAAACATTATGATGGTCTGCATTTGGAATGTGTTTAGCATTATATATTGAGTTAGATTGCAACGATTTATTGGAACCCTGTTTACACGATCAAACTTATCGTTACGATTCGTATAAATTTGAGTCTGCTGGCACCAATCACACAATCCAATTCCAACTCCAATAAATCGCTACGATCACCTGTTTACACGTACTGATAAATTGCAACAACCTCTTCATTACGATAAATCGCTCCAATTTATCGTAGTGTGTGAACGGTCCTTAATGTTATCACCAGGGTTTTGAAGAGTACTGTGCCAGTACCATAATCATTACCTACAGATACGAGTACTGATATTTGGTATTAGTAATCTGATGATAACTAAACATCTCCAATACGGATGCATAAAAAATGCCTGATATAACAAGTACCAATGAGTAGCTATCTACCATGATTATTACTGATATCTACCTTTACTTGGTCTTGACAATCAAACGATAAGAAAAAGTCACTGATGCCATAAAAATGGCCGATAAATTGAATCCTGGTACCGATAATAGTAATTGGTACAACTCTAGTTTTAAATGAACAATTGAACATCATTACTTACTAGAAATACTGACCATATTTCCTTTATTCTCTTTGACAGGACATAGTTAGCTCAATGGAGTACCGAATAGCGTTTGCCGATGGAGACTCTGACTCTCCTTTGGATGTTGACTGGCTGTGTAAACTAAACAAAGGAGCTTCTAAAGACTCGCCTGTAGTGACTCCTAATAACCATACTGCCCTTCAGAGGTGAGTCATACATGTCCTTCATAGGGTTGGTAGCTACTATACTATTTATAAAGCGTTATGTGTATGATTTCTCTCCTATAATCTACTATAGAGTTCTCTGTTGAAAGCAATTAATCCCTGTAAAAGTAAACGCCAAAAGAGGATACATAGGGTAAATTACGAATTATCTGTCAGTTTCACATCTTCGGTCTTATAAGAAAAAACGATATGATAATTGTTATTTAAGTTTTATTTTAGTTGGTATCCATGATACCTGCAAGTATCATGGATACCAATAAAAATAAAAATTGTAATATCGTTTTTTCTTGAATGACCGAAGATTTGAAACTGACCGATAATTCGTAATTTACCCTATCAACAGCCAGGGTAAGTTACGAATTATGGGACAGTTCCTTGGTTGTGCCATAGAAGGAAAATTATATAATAATTATTATTGAAGTTTTTAATTGCTATTCATGATATATGCAGATAATACCTTCAGCATTTTAACTCGTTAGCTAGGTAGCTACTAATTAACATTAAATTATAATTATTCTATTTTTTCTAATTTGAGCTAAGATTTGGAGCCGTCCAATAGTTTGTAACTATAATGATTTTATTCTTCCATTATCCAAAATAAAGTTTTAAAATTCCTATGTTAGTATTCTTTTTCAGATCTTTTTTTTATTCAGAATATACAGATATTGCGACTTTAGGAGGCTTTCATAACTTGCATGTCTTGTCTGCTCAATTTACCAAACTGAAGTAGTTACGATATGTATACAATTTAATGAGATCTACATAGCTACAACATTAAATTTAATACAGTGAATCTCTTGAGTTAGTTCCTTCATAACTCGGGTGCACTAGATAGTTTTCTATGATTAAAAATTTAAAATCTTAGAAAAAAATTTGTCATGGAGGGATAACTATAACGGAATTCTTGAAGCATATCATTTTCTATAATTTAAACATAGAAAGCTACTTCATAGCTCAAGCACATTTCATAACTCAGGTCCTTCATTACCCGCCTGCTTCATAACTCAGGAGTTTTAGTGTACGAAACTTTAGATAAAGTCATGAATAGGAATAATAATTAAATTACTTTAATGAATATTAGTGTGATGAGAGTTAATCACTTATTTTGATCAATTTCTTTTTTGAAGGAAAAAGTCCATCCTGAAAGGCAGCAGCCACATGATAGATCTGACGAAGAATTACTCTAGTCCTCTTTTGGTGAGGGAGATGAATGAGACTGAGAAGGAACTGCATGACTTCACCTACCAAAATACACTTAGTAATTTGGTGGTACCTACTTCTACCAAAGACACCTTAGCTACACCTGTTCTGCAGACAAACACTATCAGTAGTTTTGTGGTACCTACTAAAGACACCTTCGCCACCCCTGTTCTGCAGACAATGAGTAACTTTGTGGTACCAACTAACGACACTTTAGCTACTCGTGTTCTTACACCTTCTTCAATAGTGAGTGATAACTGCAGTGATCTGGTCTCACCTGTACTTCTATCCAGTCAAAGTGTGTTCAGAAAACCATCCCCTCCTGTTAATTCCACACAATCTAGAGAAGAAGAATGTGAAGATACCATTAATGAAACTGGTACATCTAGTAACTACGTGACGTGCGACAGTATAGCATCTAAACAGGTTGAATATGATTCACCAGTCATCAAAATTGACCCGCCCAGTTTTGATGAGTCATCACAATCTACTGTCTTTAGTGAAACGTTAGCCAAGCCCCTGGGGATGCAACGCCAAAGTGCTACCAAGAACCTCCTCCCCCATCATCAGCCTACCAACCAGAATAGCTTCAATGCCACCAAGCTTGAAGAGACTCTTTCCAGACCGGGTAGTAGGAACGCCATCTTCCTCACTGGTGATGAAATGCTCCTATCGCCTCAACCTAAACAGACTCTAAACAGTACTGTGGTGATTGAGTCAGCTGCTGACTCTAATGATAGTGATTCACGTGATAGCGAGTCACGTGGTAATGATAGTGAGTCACGTGGTAATGCTGATGAAGAACCAATGTCTGTCAATAACACACCTCGTGTAAGTATAAAAGAATTTTGTATTATTTTAGTTAAAGGTCCAGTTCAACTTCTTTATTCATACTCCATTGTATAATATGAACTAACAGATCTACATCATTTAGACACATCATAAAAATGATGAACTTATTTTAATGAAACTGCTGAGACATCTTGGTTTAGAGAAATTGTCGATTGTATTGCTAGATAGCGTAATTAGCTATATAATTATTTCTTTCTATGAATCTACTAGCTGATTCAATTTTCTTCTAATTCCATTGAAAGCATGGGCCTTCCTTGCTTAAAATAGCTTGCCATTATAAGTTTTCTGTCGATGAATGCTAATTACTTTTTTTCCTCAGGGTAATTTGAACAGTACCTACGTAGCTACAGATGAGAATAAGGAACCACCTTCTTCTGCTAGACAACTGCAGTTCAATGCCCCTGCTGATGTCAATTCTACCTTCTGTGTCACAGCGCCTTCAATAGGTGATAGATTGGTTATTTTGAAATCTCGACAAATTTATCTTCAAGTCAATATCAACCATCTTAATTTAAGGGTTAATTTTCTTTATTCATAAAAGATTTAATAAAATGGAATGAATCTATATTTGTTGAATTTTGTTATCACAAAGAAAAAAATTCGGTACCTAGTGAAAAGTTTAATATATCTACAATTGGTGAAGTTTATTTTTGGAAGAATTAGCAAAATGTTAATTCATATCAGGTACGCTTTTCTTTGACAGTTTCCCATTTAATGTTCTGTTTTTTTTTTTCCACAGAAGTCAGTGCCCCGAATACATTCACCACTGATGCCTTCAAGCTACTGGAACCACTGCAACCCATCCAACCACATACGGTTACTCTGCCATCTACCGTTAATGTAAAAGGTGAGTAGCTACACTGGTAATGGAAAATTATTTACAGTCAAATGTCAATACAAATAATATTCCACTAGGGATGAACCTTTTTTCATCATTTCACCTCTACCCTCTTCTGTTTGAGGTAATTGTAGTTATTAGATAAAATGTTAAAATTCACCTCTTCTGTTTAAGGTAATTGTAGTTATTAGATAAAATGTTAAAATTCACCTCTTCTGTTTAAGGTTTTTGTAGTTATTAGATGAAATGTTAAAATTCACCTCTTCTGTTTAAGGTTATTGTAGTTATTAGATAAAATGTTAATATTCACCTCTTCTGTTTAAGGTATTTGTAGTTATTAGATAAAATGTTAAAATTCACCTCTTCTGTTTAAGGTATTTGTAGTTATTAGATGAAATGTTAATATTCACCTCTTCTGTTTAAGGTATTTGTGGTTATTAGATAAAATGTTAAAATTCACCTCTTCTGTTTAAGGTAATTGTAGTTATTAGATAAAATGTTAATATTCACCTCTTCTGTTTAAGGTATTTGTAGTTATTAGATAAAATGTTAAAATTTACCTCTTCTGTTTAAGGTATTTGTAGTTATTAGATAAAATGTTAAAATTCACCTCTTCTGTTTAAGGTATTTGTAGTTATTAGATGAAATGTTAAAATTCACCTCTTCTGTTTAAGGTATTTGTAGTTATTAGATGAAATGTTAAAATTCACCTCTTCTGTTTAAGGTATTTGTAGTTATTAGATGAAATGTTAAAATTCACCTCTTCTGTTTAAGGTAATTGTAGTTATTAGATAAAATGTTAATATTCACCTCTTCTGTTTAAGGTATTTGTAGTTATTAGATAAAATGTTAAAATTCACCTCTTCTGTTTAAGGTAATTGTAGTTATTAGATAAAATGTTAATATTCACCTCTTCTGTTTAAGGTATTTGTAGTTATTAGATAAAATGTTAATATTCACCTCTTCTGTTTAAGGTATTTGTAGTTATTAGATAAAATGTTAAAATTCACCTCTTCTGTTTAAGGTATTTGTAGTTATTAGATAAAATGTTAAAATTCACCTCTTCTGTTTAAGGTATTTGTAGTTATTAGATGAAATGTTAAAATTCACCTCTTCTGTTTAAGGTAATTGTAGTTATTAGATGAAATGTTAATATTCACCTCTTCTGTTTAAGGTAATTGTAGTTATTAGATAAAATGTTAATATTCACCTCTTCTGTTTAAGGTATTTGTAGTTATTAGATAAAATGTTAATATTCACCTCTTCTGTTTAAGGTATTTGTAGTTATTAGATAAAATGTTAATATTCACCTCTTCTGTTTAAGGTATTTGTAGTTATTAGATAAAATGTTAATATTCACCTCTTCTGTTTAAGGTATTTGTAGTTATTAGATAAAATGTTAAAATTCACCTCTTCTGTTTAAGGTAATTGTAGTTATTAGATAAAATGTTAATATTCACCTCTTCTGTTTAAGGTATTTGTAGTTATTAGATAAAATGTTAAAATTCACCTCTTCTGTTTAAGGTATTTGTAGTTATTAGATAAAATGTTAATATTCACCTCTTCTGTTTAAGGTATTTGTAGTTATTAGATAAAATGTTAAAATTCACCTCTTCTGTTTAAGGTATTTGTAGTTATTAGATGAAATGTTAAAATTCACCTCTTCTGTTTAAGGTATTTGTAGTTATTAGATAAAATGTTAAAATTCACCTCTTCTGTTTAAGGTATTTGTAGTTATTAGATGAAATGTTAAAATTCACCTCTTCTGTTTAAGGTATTTGTAGTTATTAGATAAAATGTTAAAATTCACCTCTTCTGTTTAAGGTATTTGTAGTTATTAGATGAAATGTTAAAATTCACCTCTTCTGTTTAAGGTATTTGTAGTTATTAGATGAAATGTTAAAATTCACCTCTTCTGTTTAAGGTATTTGTAGTTATTAGATGAAATGTTAAAATTCACCTCTTCTGTTTAAGGTAATTGTAGTTATTAGATGAAATGTTAAAATTCACCTCTTCTGTTTAAGGTATTTGTAGTTATTAGATGAAATGTTAAAATTCACCTCTTCTGTTTAAGGTATTTGTAGTTATTAGATGAAATGTTAAAATTCACCTCTTCTGTTTAAGGTATTTGTAGTTATTAGATGAAAAGTTAAAATTCACCTCTTCTGTTTAAGGTATTTGTAGTTATTAGATGAAATGTTAAAATTCACCTCTTCTGTTTAAGGTAATTGTAGTTATTAGATGAAATGTTAAAATTCACCTCTTCTGTTTAAGGTATTTGTAGTTATTAGATGAAATGTTAAAATTCACCTCTTCTGTTTAAGGTATTTGTAGTTATTAGATGAAATGTTAAAATTCACCTCTTTTGTTTAAGGTAATTGTAGTTATTAGATAAAATGTTAAAATTCACCTCTTCTGTTTAAGGTAATTTTAGTCTATACTAATAATTTCCCTCCTGTGTTTATTTATTTATTTTTAATCTATAAATAAAGTAGAAGATGCAGAAAATTTAATTTTAATTGAATTTATTAAAAGTAACCTAATAACGAGTTTGGTATTGATGATGACCCGTTATTTTTAACGGGAAAATACACTAGTTCTTAATATAACGTCCCGCCCCTTCACTGCAGGTATACTGAAGAACTCCAACAGCTGCATCTCCATCAGCAGGTCCCAGAGTGTGAGGACTGGTCTCTGCAGTAGTGATAGGAAGAGCTACACTGCACTCAAGGGGATGAGGGGACACAATGAAAAAGGTGAGGGGGATTAGAGGGGACACAATGAGAAAGGTGAGGGGGATTAGAGGGGACACAATGAAAATGGTGTGGGGATTAGAGGGGACACAATGAAAAAGGTGAGGGGGATAGGTCCAATTTTCCTGAATTTCCTTTCTTTTATAGTGCATTTTATTAGTCAAAATATGCAGTCCTGAGTAAGAGAACCACCCCGTATAGTTAACAAATTCCATTAGTTTGCCAATAAATAGTCGTCAGTTTTCCTTAAACTGGTGACGAGAGCCCGGATTTTCAGGACCTATAAAAATGGCATTTTAGGACCTAAAAATAGGCATTTATGGACCTCAAAAAAGGCAGTTTAGGACCTAAAAAATAGGCATTTATGGACCTCAAAAAAGGCAGTTTAGGACCTAAAAAATAGGCATTTATGGACCTCAAAAAAGGCAGTTTAGGACCTAAAAAATAGGCATTTATGGACCTCAAAAAAGGCAGTTTAGGACCTAAAAATAGGCATTTATGGACCTCAAAAAAGGCAGTTTAGGACCTAAAAAATAGGCATTTATGGACCTCAAAAAAGGCAGTTTAGGACCTAAAAAATGTTATTTTAGGACATATTAAGACATTCTAGGACCTAAAAATGGGATTTTAGGACTTGTACATGCACTTTTAGGATTAATAAATAGGTATTTACAACGAATAAATTAGCATTTTGAAATATAAAATCATCAGTTTTTAGTTCGTTTAAATAAAAAGAATGGTGAAAACAAATAAACAATTCATTCCTTGAATATTCAATGAATCTAGTTTATTTAAATTTATCCTAAAAGTATCATAAAAAAGGTTAGGTAAATTAAAATTCATGAAATGTAGCTAATTCCATTATAAAATTCGAAATTTTTATTTACAATAAACCCTCGTTGAAGACAACCTCAGACTAAACATACCATATATTAGATAATTAGACCAATTAAAATATTCTGAAACTGTTGTACAGGAAAAAACACTACAAGACAGAACACAATTTTTGTCACCTGAACCTGACAGTTTTTCTATTGTAAATATTACAAATATTACTAGGTTCTACATATATCTCTCTTTGAATAGTTTATTATATTGATTATTCGCAATTAATTTTTTTTATTAATGGCAGAGTCTATGCTAAAAAAATTGATGTGAAGAGTTACAGAAAACTAGATACAGTGGTGACTATGCTAATTCTTGAAGTGATAGTAGTAGTTTATTTATATAATAATTCTGACAGATTTTGATTTAATTATAACGTTCTATAAATTTGCCAATATAACCCATCAACTGTACTGACTTACCAAATTATTAAATAGTATAAAAAGCCCAAAATAAGACTTTCCATCATTTTAGGACTTGATGATATTTTAGGACTTTATGATATTTTAGGACTTTATGATATTTTAGGACTTTATGGCATTTTAAGGACTTTATGGCATTTTAAGGACTTAATGGCATTTATTGACTTTATGGCATTAGTCCGGGCTCTAGTGATTACTATTTATGGCAGAATAAATAAAATTAGTTCACTATACAGGGTAGTTCTCTTACTCAAGACACTACATTCACTATAGAGGAGTTGTACTGAAACACATTGTATATAATATTATTATAACTGAAAAAAAAACACATTAACATGTTCGTGGCCCAGAGCGGATATTTTCGTCCTATTTCCATGCTTGGTGTGTTAAAATAGCATATAATTACATGACTACTGCAGATGCCGTCAGGAGGGAAAGAGTTAAATAGATACCATTTAATTTTTATCCTTTGAAAAATAAATAGGAATATTTGAAGATAACTTAAGTTTTTATTTAGTTAAGCATTGTATTTCTTTCAACCTGTGTTTTTTTTTTCCACTTCCCTTTGCTTTATTTGTGTATACTTTCACTGTCCTCATAATGACCTCATTCGTTTAATGCAACTTATTTTCGTCCAATTACAATATATATTTTCTTATATAACCGAAATTGTGGAACAGTCCGATAAAGCGTAACTTACCCTACATAAACATCTAATGTTTCTCTTTTTCTTCTTCTTAGGAATGTCTCTGAAACGTACGACAAGTTTCAAGCCCACCTCCCTGGCCAGCAAGAAGTTCAACCAGGAGAACATGACGCCTAGTAACTTGGTACGCGCTGCACACTCGACACTTAGACTCAACACTTTCGAAAGTACCTCCAAACTGCAGACATCGGTAGCCTCTACGTCTAAACTACAAGCATCTCTTGCCTCTACTTCTAACCTGTCTAATAAACCCATGTGGAGATGAGCTCATTTTGATATTTGACTAGACTGACGTACTCGTATAGTGGCTATTACCATTTGATGATTAACTTCTAAAAGTTGGAAAAATTCTATCTCTTAATACCGCTTCGATGTTTGACTAGGGTAACGTGTCCGTACTCGTATACTGGGTATTAACATTGGATTAAATTTTCTAAAAGTTGGAAATATTCTAAATAGGGTAAATTAGGCAGTACCCACTTTGCGGGTACTGCAGGTGTGTCCAATGATTGAGTGGCACACACATTCCATATTGTTTTTGTCTTTTTAGTGTTTTTAAATATGTCCAAACTATATGCTTGACCTATGTTATAACTGCCTCATTTAATATTTACCTTATTAACTCTCTTTTGTTTTTCCTATATGTTTTCCTTTGCCAGGTTCTAATTCTCTTAATTGAATAAAGTATTTTATTATATCTTTCTAATTTGAATCTATATAAAGAAATCATCAAGTCTCAAACTGTCTCTTTTTTTGGTGTTGTATGATATATTCGCTTATTACCAATTGGAAGTATGTAAACTGTACATTAATGTATATAATAATATCTATAGAATTTTTTATTTACCCAACTTGTCCCCAAGGTCTATTTGGAAAAAAGAGCCATGTGCCCCGAACTGTTGTAATTTGGATTTTTTTTTTCGTGTTTATCATTTTTTAACGCTACTTGCAGTTTTAGAGGATAGCGCTAGGGTTATGCTCTTCAACTACGAGGTATTAGATTTTGTGTTTGGTAGACTCGTAGGCTTCATTTACTATCACCTCTTCATTTTCCTCTTAGATTTTGTGTAAGGTAGACTCGTAGGCTTCATTTACTATCACCTCTTCATTTCCCTCTTCCATCCATGAGTGCAATCTCAGGTGCTTGTGTCCCTTTTCGTCACATTCCTTGGTAAGTGACTGCATTCACGGAGTGGCTTTTCTGCATCCATAAGCATTGTCACCGGCGGTGGTAAGTGACTTTGTTCATGGAGCCACTTTCTTTTCTGACTGCTTCTTCTAGAATCTAGTCCCTTGTATTTAATTTACTTTTTACGTCAGCGATATGGCCTTTGGTTCCATAGCAGACGTTGAATCACTACTAAATTATTTTTAAAGTATATAAAGCAGGGGAGAGGTATTTGGTATCAATTTTGCAGTTTTATTTGGTAGCTACTCTGATTTAGAGACCAAATAAATTTTACTATTACTGATTTTATGAATGTTTTTCTATTAACTTTTAGTAAAGGGCCATACACACGTAGGGTTTTTTAAGTCTTTCCACCAGACTTTTTGCTAAGCTCCTCCTACTTTTCCACGAGAATATAAGAAAAAACGATGTAGGCCTAATTGTTATTTATTTTAGTTGGTATCCATGATACCTGCAGGTGACAAAATGCATCATTTTATGTGACTATTTTTGCTCAAGAGATTTATATGCAGCATAAAAATGCAGAAAAGTAACTGGCATAAATGCTGAAAGAATTAACCAAGATGAATATTATTAAAAAAATGGTCAAATTAAACTGGACACAAGATTTAAAGTTTTGTTAATGATTTAAAGTTACTTTAAATGAATATCAAATAAGGGTAAGTTCTGAGTTATCGGACGGTTCCACAATTTCGATCATTTAAGAAAACGTGTATAATATTTATTGTATAACTTTTTTTTCCTAATATGATCGAAAATGTGAAACTGTCCAATAACTCAGATTTTGCCCTCCTTAATCATACGTACGCAATAACTGTAATAATCAGCATAGTTTAATTTTACAAAATAACAAAAAAGGGAATCCAGAAAATTATGATAAATTTTGACGATTTTTCATTAGGACTAAAATGTGTTTTAAGTTAATTTTTTTTATGTAACCCAGTGCGACATAATTGATGTTATGTATTTTAAATGTTAAAGAGCAGCTTCTATATTTTTTCTAATCATACAATATCTAATTACAGTCAATACAAATAATATTCCACTAGGGATGAACTCTTACGGTGAAGAATAATCATACAATATCTATTTACAGTCAATACAAATAATATTCCACTAGGGATGAACTCTTACGGTGAAGAATAATCATACAATATCTATTTACAGTCAATACAAATAATATTCCACTAGGGATGAACTCTTACGGAGAAGAACATTCATACAATATCTATTTACAGTCAATACAAATAATATTCCACTTATTCCTTAACAAAGTCTTATTCCCTTAACAAAGTCTTATTCCCTTAACAAAGTCTTATTCCCTTAATAATGAAAGTCTATTTAAAAATGAAGAGGGGAGCACATTTCAATATAACACAGAACGCATGATTGAAATTCTCATAAAGCTGTATTTTTAATTACAGAGAATTCTTTCCATTTGCTTAGTACTGTCATATCTTTTAATAGCTACCCATGTAGAATGACTATACCTTAGCAATGGTAATGCTGTTTGGAGACAATTTAAGAAAATGTTAATTGTTTAAGTAAGTGTTAAATTAATGGGATACTTACATCTTTTTGATAACTTTCAGTCAAAGAAAAATGTATTCGTAATGATTTTTTTGCACAGTTTCACTAATTTCCGAAAAAAGAAACTTTACTAATTGTAATGTTTGTAGATATTTTGAAATTGGTCTGAGTACACGATGACAAATTAGTAAGATTTGAAAATGATAGAAAATTAGAAAATTGTGATTTGTGAAATTAGCATCACCACAGTGACTCTTTTCTCTGATAGTACATCATCACAGTGACTCTTTTCTCTGATAGTACATCACCACAGTGACTCTTTTCTCTGATAGTACATCATCACAGTGACTCTTTTCTCAGATAGTACATCATCACAGTGACTCTTTTCTCTGATAGTACATCACCACAGTGACTCTTTTCTCAGATAGTACATCATCACAGTGACTCTTTTCTCTGATAGTACATCATCACAGTGACTCTTTTCTCTGATAGTACATCACCACAGTGACTCTTTTCTCAGATAGTACATCATCACAGTGACTCTTTTCTCTGATAGTACATCACCACAGTGACTCTTTTCTCAGATAGTACATCATCACAGTGACTCTTTTCTCTGATAGTACATCATCACAGTGACTCTTTTCTCTGATAGTACATCACCACAGTGACTCTTTTCTCAGATAGTACATCATCACAGTGACTCTTTTCTCTGATAGTACATCATCACAGTGACTCTTTTCTCTGATAGTACATCATCACAGTGACTCTTTTCTCTGATAGTACATCACCACAGTGACTCTTTTCTCAGATAGTACATCATCACAGTGACTCTTTTCTCTGATAGTACATCATCACAGTGACTCTTTTCTCTGATAGTACATCATCACAGTGACTCTTTTCTCTGATAGTACACCATCACAGTGACTCTTTTCTCTGATAGTACATCATCACAGTGACTCTTTTCTCTGATAGTACATCATCACAGTGACTCTTTTCTCTGATAGTACATCATCACAGTGACTCTTTTCTCTGATAGTACACCATCACAGTGACTCTTTTCTCTGATAGTACATCATCACAGTGACTCTTTTCTCTGATAGTACACCATCACAGTGACTTTTTTCTCTGATAGTACATCATCACAGTGACTCTTTTCTCTGATAGTACATCATCACAGTGACTCTTTTCTCTGATAGTTCATCATCACAGTGACTTTTTTCTCTGATAGTACATCATCACAGTGACTCTTTTCTCTGATAGTACATCATCACAGTGACTCTTTTCTTTGATAGTACATCATCACAGTGACTCTTTTCTCTGATAGTACATCATCACAGTGACTCTTTTCTTTGATAGTACATCATCGCAGTGACTCTTTTCTCTGATAGTACATCATCACAGTGACTCTTTTCTCTGGTAGTACATCATCACAGTGACTCTTTTCTTTGATAGTACATCATCACAGTGACTCTTTTCACTGATAGTACATCATCACAGTGACTCTTTTCTCTGATATTACATCATCACAGTGACTCTTTTCTCTGATAGTACATCATCACAGTGACTCTTTTCTCTGATAGTACATCATCACAGTGACTTTTTTCTCTGATAGTACATCATCACAGTGACTCTTTTCTCTGATAGTACATCATCACAGTGACTCTTTTCTCTGATAGTACATCATCACAGTGACTCTTTTCTCTGATATTACATCATCACAGTGACTCTTTTCTCTGATAGTACATCATCACAGTGACTCTTTTCTCTGATATTACATCATCACAGTGACTCTTTTCTCTGATAGTACATCATCACAGTGACTCTTTTCTCTGATAGTACATCATCACAGTGACTCTTTTCTCTGATAGTACATCATCACAGTGACTCTTTTCTCTGATAGTACATCATCACAGTGACTCTTTTCTCTGATAGTACATCATCACAGTGACTCTTTTCTCTGATAGTACATCATCACAGTGACTCTTTTCTCTGATAGTACCTACCTAATATCTTAGCAAGCACACTACTATCACGTTCTACATTTTTTTCTTTCGTCTTACTCTGTTGGGAATTTAATTCATTGGATCGAAATAATGAAGTCTCGTTGGGGTAAGTTACGAATTATCGAACAGTTCCACATCTTCGATCACATATGTATTATTTAAATATTTCATTTTGTATCCATGATACCTACAGGTAACATGGATACCAATTAAAATAACGAATGACAAATAATTTAAAAATTATATGGGATCGAAAATGTGGAACTGTTCGGTAATTCGTAACTTACCCCATATAAAAGAAATATGAATGATGTAAAATTAAGGAAAATAAATTGTATGTAAAATTAGAAGTGTAAAATGAGAAAAATTTAACAGTATGGATATTTGTATGAATTTATATATAATATAAAAACTAATATATAGGTAATTATTTTGGATATAACATTCTGACAAATTATTGCAATAAATCAAGTAATTCAACGTTTGTCAAACCAATAAATTTTCTCTCAACACATAATCCCATATCATTTATTAATATTTGTTTCCGATGTTTCTATACATGTGTTTCCTGAAACAGAAAACATCTATCAATTTTTTTATCGTAAGAGTGATTTACCGATATCTTCTAAAACAGAAACAGCTGAAGTGAAATTAGTATACTTTTTTTTGTCACATTTTGATTAATATTTACGGTACATAAACTATTAAAAGAAGTAGGAATAGAAAATTCCAACCAGATGTTCATCCAGAACAATCTAATGTCCATTTTATATTGAATATATGTTAATTTCTAGTTCACGTCCCTAATTCCTATGGGGACGTGAACTAGGAACCAGTCCAAATACCCCCTTCCTAGTTCACGTCCCTATTCCTTAGGGACGTGAACTAGGAATCGATCCTAGTACCCCCCTTCCTAGTTCGCGTACTTAAAGGAATTAGGGACGTGAACTAGGAACCGATCCTATAGTACTCCCTTCCTAGTTCACGTCCCTAATTCCTTTAGGTACGTGAACTAGTAACCGATCCAAGTACCCCCTTCCTAGTTCGCGTACTTAAAGGAATTAGGGACGTGAACTAGGAACCGATCCTATAGTACTCCCTTCCTAGTTCACGTACCTGAAGTAATTAGGGACGTGAACTAGTTTACCCAATATATCGATAATAAATTAATCGAATTACTATGAATCAGGGGAAGTTACGATTTATCGGGTGGTTCCACATATTAATGATATTAGATCATATAAGAACAAAATATAAAATTTATTATTTAAGTATTATTTTAATTTGGACATTAGGTTTGGTGTTATATATTAACAAATAATAACAGTTCTATCACCTGCATTTTAGCCTATCCTGAAATGCCATTTTAGCCTATCCTGAAATGCCATTTTAGCCTATCCTGAAATGCCATTTTAGCCTATCCTGAAATGCCATTTTAGCCTATCCTGAAATGCCATTTTAGCCTATCCTGAAATGTCATTTTACAGTAATGCCAACTTCCTGAAATGCCAAATTTCCGCGATTTTTCCCCACTCTCCATCTCAGCTGCAGTACAATAATTAGTTAAGATTAGTGAGTATTAGTAACCATTGTCACAGTTATACAGACAATGAGTACTATGAACAATTGTCTGAAACACTAATTATGAGATTTAAACAATTCTAAACAATACGTGCGGTACTGTTCTCAGGAATGAAAAATTATGAAAATTGCAGATGTTAAGTCATTTTTATTATATTGACATCATTATTAATATATTAAACTATTTTCACAAGGGTAGGTAAGACACATGACAATATGCTTTTAAAATCATAGATCCTGAAAATATTACAGACGGAGAGAATCAAAGAGTATTGAATGGTTCTACACCAGCGGTATATAGTATTCGATACCATTTCATTTCGTCTGTGAAATTCTAAAGATCTATGATTGTAAAAGCATATTGTCGCAAACAGACACGTAATCTTAGAACGAGGCCTTCCTCCCTCCCCACCCCTCCCCTCCACATCAAACTTCCTCATCTTCCCCCATAGCACCCCCTCCTCTGAACCACCCATCAACCTCCCCTCCTTCCCCATCCATACCACCCCCACATACACCCACCCACCTCAATACCAAGAAAATTCATTTTGAAGAAAGGCAATTCCTCCATTTATTGTCAAGCCTAATTACTTTATACTTGTTAGCTCATGCAAAGAAGATCAAACATTTGCGACTGAACAATAACTACAAATGAATATGAAGTTGTACCTAGGTGGTAAATAAGTTATAGATTTAATAATATTTATCTACACTAAAATCAATTTGATTCTCCTCATGGACCTACCTATTTATTCAAAATGTTAAAAAAAATGAAATATCTAAGCTAGGTACTGTCAGAGAAAAGTCTCCGCAAGATGTTAATTTCACCAATCACAGTTTTCTAATATCCTATCATTTTCAAATGTTGTCATCGTGCACCCACCCACAACAACTTCAAATATCTTCAAATAGGTAGTACTAAAATTAGTACAGCCCTAATTTATTTTTGTAAATGTGTAATTAGTGAACTGTCAAAAATTCATCACGGAAACACTTTTCATTGACTGTTCACCATTTCTTATAATTTGAAACCTTCAAATCTCCATTATCTACGCATCCATGCATAAGGCGATAGACATCTTCCAGCCAAAAGATGTAGCTCACATTCATAGCTAGGTAACAGTGCTCTAGAATTCAGCTATAGTACCTAGTTCGCTACAGTTACCAGGCACCAGACAGCTTGGTAACAACGTCTCTAGTTAGGTACCTAGTTAAGAGTCCCAAAAATATTAGAGGAGATAATTAAACAGTATTGAATAGTTCTACACCAGCGGTATATAGTATTCGAAACTATTTCATACATCAGAAATCGATGATTTTATAATCTATCTATGATTTTGTAAGCATATTGTCACAAGTTCACAACCCTATAAATAACATTATAGCGATGCCTATTTCCATCCCTCTACCTTCCCCCCACCCCTCCCTCCGTCCCTCCAAATAAAAAAAACCTTCCCCCACTTCCAAACCAAGTCCCTATCCCTAGTCCACTCCCCCACCTCCAGACCAAATCCCCCACCCTCCCCACCTTCTTTCTCAATTCCAAGAAAATTCATTTTGAAGAAAGGTAGTTTCCCCATATATTTTGAAGTCTTACTACCAGGATATGTATACTGCTTATCACTTTGCTCATGCAAATAAACTGAAATATTAGCGACTTAGCTAGAACTACAAATGAATAAGAAGTTATAGTATGGTGGTAAATAATTTATAAATTTACTAAAAGATACCTGCACCAAAAATAGTTCCATTCTCTTCATGGATAAACCTATTTCTCTTTCATCAAAAAAAAAAAAAACTCACAGAATAGAGTCTTCGCTGATGTTAATTTCTCAAATCACGTTTTTCTAATTCCCTGTTATTTTAAAATTTTATCATTTTGCTATCGTGTACCTACCTAGACCAATTATAAAATATCTACTACTTTTTTCAATTTAGAATGTGAAATTTGTAATCTGCCCAAAGATCATTACGAATAGGTATACTTTTCTTTGACTGAACATCATTTCTTTGAATTTGAAAGCGTCAAATCGCCATTCTCTAATTTCTAGGCCTCTAGGCCTAAGGGCTTATAGGCGGGGTACGGTCAAGAGCCCCCTGGTCATGAGCCCCCCCCCCGGTCACGAGCCCCCCTCCCTGTTTTTTAATCCTTATTTACCTAGTTAAACAAATGAAGAACTACTACTTAGATAGAAATAACTGAGAGTTGCTAATGTAGTTAGTTGTATCCACTAGTTTGTTGTACTGCACACTTCATGATTGTTTAATGACCTGGCAGGTGGGTTCACATATACATATATTTTATGAATTATGTCTAATCAGTAATGAAATACAAAAGTGTCAATAAGGATTAAATAATATAGGTAAATAAGGATTTAAGAACAGGGGGGCTCGTGACCGGGGGGGCTCTTGACTGGGGGGGCTCTTGACTGGGGGGGCTCTTGACTGGGGGGCTCTTGACTGGGGGGGGGGGGGCTTATGACCTACACCCATATAAGCATCTTCCAGAAAAAAAGATGTAGCTCACATTCATAGTTTGGTAACAGTG
>CANNZV010005390.1:0-27787 GCA_947561585.1 Caprella mutica
CGATAGGTAGGCCATTAGAAGTACCGATAGGAATAGATATAGCTGGAATGCCCACCATATTTGCCTGTACCGTAAATACATCCGCTAAATACATCGCTACAGGATCATTATCAACTGCACCAATATCCCAAGCAGGACCAGGGGTAGTAGGCATTAGTATAAAGTCATAGGATTGAAAAATTTCCTTTGTTTTATCCGCTATCAAGCGACGTACTTTTTGCGCTTGCGAATAATAGGCATCATAATAACCAGAACTCAATACAAAAGTCCCCAACATAATTCGCCGCTTTACTTCTGTCCCAAAACCTTCCGTACGAGATAAGGTATAGGTCTCTTCAAAGTTAGTCGCATTCGGGCTTCTATAGCCAAAACGCACGCCGTCATATCTGGATAAATTAGAAGAAGCTTCTGCTGTTGTCAGTACATAATAGGCAGGAATAATATAGTCTAAGTAATCAAATTCAACACCTTCTACTGTATGTCCTTCGGCAATCATTTGATTAATTAAAGCTTTCGTTTGTTGTCTAACATCAGGATCTAAACTTTCATGATCCAAGGCACTTGAAAAGTAGGCGATTTTAACCTTCTTATCTACTTCCATCTTCAACTCTTCGCTATACGCTGCTACTGGCAGCTGACTAGCTGTACTATCAAAATCATCTGGTCCTGCCATAACTTCTAAAGCCAAAGCAATATCTTCCACAGAATTCGCCAAGACACCTATCTGGTCAAAAGAAGAACCATACGCCAATAAACCATATCGAGATACTCGTCCATAGGTGGGCTTAAAACCAATCACTCCACAAAAGGCAGCAGGTTGACGAACCGATCCGCCCGTGTCTGTTCCTAAAGAAATTAAACAAGTGTCTATTTGTACTGCTACGGCGGAAGCACCTGAGGAACCTCCTGGTACTTTTGTTGGATCTATACCATTTTTAGTAGGTCCGTAATGAGAATTTTCATTAGTAGATCCCATTGCAAATTGATCACAATTGACCCGACCGATGATAATCGCATCTTCGTCTAATAAGCGCTGAACACCTGTCGCAGAAAACAAGGATTTAAAACCTGTTAATATTTTTGAGCCTGCTGTTACACCATGCCCTTCATAACATAAGACATCTTTTATAGAAACGACTAAGCCAAATAAACGACCCACAGATTTCGGGTCTGCTTGATATTTTTTATCCAATTCTTTAGCGCGTGCTAAAGCTTCTTCTTCATAAGACTCCACATAGATATTTAAATGGGTCGTAGCATTAATCCGACTAGCATAGTAGTCTACTAAATGCTCTAAGGTAATTAAACCAGAAGCTATATCTTCTTGAACGTAGGAGAGTTGTTTATATCTAGGCATGAGATGTTGAGGTGTGGAATTAGTTGTGAATGAACACGGAGACACAGAGGCACGGAGGTTAAATTTGGTTATGTGTTTACAAAGTATGACGGCTAACTAAAACGGTTAAACAAATAAACATTTTAAACAATTAAACTCCTATTTTCTCTGTGTCTCCGTGCCTCTGTGTTCTTCTAAATAGCTGACTGAAATTGCTGTAAAAATCGAACATCATTTTCAAAAAGCAGGCGAATATCATTGATACCATATATCATCATAGCTTGACGCTCGATACCCATGCCGAAAGCAAAGCCTGTATATTCTTTTGAATCAATACCACAGTTTTCTAATACCTGTGGATCGACCATTCCACAGCCTAATATTTCTACCCAGCCAGTGTACTTACATACATTACAACCTTTCGCATCACAGATGAAACAGGAAACATCCATCTCTGCACTTGGCTCTGTAAAAGGGAAATAAGAGGGGCGCAATCGAATTTTAGATCCCACTCCATACATCTCTTGAGCGAAATAAAACAAGGCTTGTTTTAAATCTGCAAAAGAAACATCTTTATCTATATACAAACCTTCCACTTGATGAAATTGGCAATGGGAGCGAGCAGAAATAGTTTCATTTCTGTAAACCCGTCCTGGCGCAATAATCCTAATAGGAGGCTGCTGAGAAGTCATCGTTCTAGCCTGTACAGAAGAAGTATGCGTCCGCAATAACATAGAAGTACTATCCTTCAGATAATAAGTATCTTGCATATCTCTGGCAGGATGATCTTCTGGCGTATTCATGGCGGTGAAATTATGCCAATCATCTTCTATTTCTCTTTCCTCTGCTACCACAAAACCGATCCTGGCAAAAATGTCAATAATACGATTCATCGTAATAGACACAGGATGCCTTGAACCCAATGCCATAGCGGCAGGCGGTGCAGTCAAGTCCAATTCGTCCCCTGCCGCTGCTTCCGCTTCAGAAGCCAAATCGTTCTTCAACTGTTGGTACTTATCTTCTGCAGCCTGCTTTACCTTATTCAATAACTGTCCAAAATCTTTTCGTTGTTCGTTCGGAATATTTCGAATTTCTTTGGAAAGCGGCTTGATAATATTTTTAGATCCTACGTATTTTATTCTAAATTGCTCTAGGGCCGCCGCATCTGCTGGGGCAGCGGTATTGATATCTGATAAAATTTGTTCTACGCTGGTGAAAATTTCTGCCATTACTTGTATATTTCTTAGTAAGAGGAGAGAACAGAGCCGCCTTGGACTAAAAAGAAAAGAAACGAAATCCATTCCCGTTCTCTACTCTTCCTGCTTTATTCTTAAAATTAAGTTGCAAAAATACTCTTTCCTTAAGTAAAATGCTTCAACATAATAATTTCCTTCTCATATAAAAAACGGTACCGCCCTCTAGGTAAATCTTTTTTCGTTAATCCACCAAAATAGACTCGATCTAGTTTGACAACCCGATAGCCTAAATGTTCAAAAGTTCTTCGAACAATTCGGTTTTTGCCACTATGTAATTCTATACCAACTTCTGTTTTGTCTTTACCTGTTACATGACTTACACCATCCACCTCTGACAAGCCATCTTCTAGGTTCAACCCTTTAGATATACTGGCGATATGTTCATCGCTTACTGGCTTGTCTAAGATAACGTGGTAAACTTTCTTCACTTTATGCTTGGGATGCGATAGCTTTTTAGTTAGATCGCCATCGTTTGTTAACAATAACAAGCCAGTAGTCGCTCTGTCTAAACGACCAACAGAGAAAATTCGTTCTGGCACATCCTTCCCAATTAAATCATAGACAGTTCTTCTATTTTTTTCATCATCCGCTGTTGTTACTGCATCTTTTGGTTTGTTCAATAAAATATAAATTTTGCTAGTCTCTGGCTGAATCACCTCCCCATTATATCGCACTTCATCTGTTGGTGCAATTCTACGACCAGGTTCCTTTACTAGTTCACCATTCACTTTTACTAAGCCTTCAAAAATATATTCACTAGCTTTCCTTCGAGAACAAATACCACAATGAGCAACATATTTATTTAGTCGAATATTTTCCCCTAAATCGGCTAAAGAAGTAACAATAGGAGCATGTCGACGATTAATAGCGCCAGGATTTTTAGGAATCCGGCCCTTTCGTTCCACCTCTTGCCTTGAAGAAGGCTTTCGATGATTCGGTTTACGAGTAGAAGGTGGCATATTGAATTATATAAATATAAATAATTGATAAAATATAGTCTGTTATATGACTTCCTGCAAAAATAGAAGATAAATTGATCTAAAATACCAAATTACGGTTTGATTTTTGCTTATTAACATTAGATGCAATTCTACAATCCATCCCTAAGTTTTATATCAAAACAGTTTAAATAAGCTGTTCCAAATGCTGTTTTGTCCAGTCTTCAAAGAAAATCATTAATAATCACACTTGTTCATTATTAAAACCGATAAACTACTAAAAAAAGTCAGGTACTTGTTTACCCTGTTCAAATTTGTCAAAAAAAAATCGTTGACAACATCCTGTTTCTAGCAATCATTGACAAGATAACAGGTAACAATCTGACTTTTAAATATCTGATAATGGATAGAGCGTCAGCTATAAGATGGTAATAATCCGATGCCAACAGGAAGTCTTTGCTGAAAACACCTAGCAATGACCTTGTTCTAGTAAGGATTTTTACTCGTGGTATAGTAATGAATCTACACCATTTTTGACTAACAATCTAGATTAAACTAAAATTTTAACTATGAACTGAGTTGCTTTATGTTGTCCTACGCTTATTTTATGTTATTAACACCAAAGTGAGTTACTAACAAATAATTGTTGATAACTTAATGTCTACTCTGTTTCAAAATTCGCTTAACCTATGCAGCTTGCTTATTTACAGGCCCAAAAACTTAAAAAGGCTTATTTGAATGTATTTTTAAGCCCCCTTTTATTAATTTGTTGTTTATTTCTGCTTCCAGAAATTGGAAAATCTCAAATTATTATCAGTGAGGTATTTCCAAATGGCATCTTTGAATTAAAAAACACTGGAAATTCCTTGGTAGATGTCTCTTCTTATTCGATCTGTAGTTTCCCTGTTTACAAGAAACTTGATGAATTAAATATCGAATGTGGTGACTTAGTCTTGGCTCCTAACTCAACCATTACCTTTAGTGGGTTTGAGTATCAGAGTTCCAATATCTCTGGTTCTGAATTAGGACTTTATCGTATTCAAGAATTCAACAATGCTAGTGCTATTTTATCCTATGTAGAATGGGATACTTCAGGGCATCCACGGTCTAATGTAGCAATTGCTGCAGGAATCTGGACAGCAGGAAATTTTGTTAATGGCTTTGGAACTACTGAGTCCATCCTATATGATGGCGAAGGCAATCAAGCAACCGACTGGTCGGTAAATAATAATCCAATAGTTTGTGCAAGTGAATTGCTTACTTCCATGGAGAATTATACTATTACCTTTCAAGCTGCTTGGAGCGGTGAAACACATCCTACCGACTTCCCTTCTAATCCTCATTTTTCGGGCTTAATAGGTATGACACATACCGCAAATAATAATCTATTTGCTGTTGGAGCTGATGCATCTCCTGGTATTGAATCCATGGCAGAAACGGGTTCTAAAAATCCTTTAATAGCTGAAATTCAGGCTAACATAATGGCCGGCACTGCTGGAGTTCTAGTAAGTGGTGGTAGCATTGCTGAGTCTCCTGGATCTGTTTCTATAGATATTGCCGTAACCAGCACACATCCATTATTAAGTATTACCTCTATGATTGCGCCTAGCCCTGATTGGTTTGTTGGTGTAAAAGATGTAGCTCTTTATACAAATGGGGCTTGGGTAAATGAAATGACGATCCCTGTTGGTGTCTATGATTCTGGTACAGATAGTGGCGTTTCTTTCACATCTGGCAATGTCGCTACTACCCCTAGAGGTACAGTTGAAGCAATAACGGATGGCCCTCTTGCTACCAATGGAGCAGTTCCAAGCATGGGTAACATTACTATTAAAAGAATAATTACTTGCGATCTAGCTCAACGCTTAATTACTACTACAGATTCTACGACTATCTGTGTCGGCGAATCTGTTGAGGATTTAATCAATGTAGAGGTTCATTTAGCGCAAGATGATGCAACCTATTTAGAAACGGCTTGGATCATTACAGACACTACGGGCACTATTTTAGGCTTACCTACTGCTCCACCTTTTAACTTGGAAGATGCAGGTGCTGGTGTTTGTCAAATCTGGAATTTAAACCATGAATCAGGTATTCAAGGTTTAGTGGTAGATAATAATATTAGTCAACTAGATGGCTGTTTCAATTTCTCTAATGCTATAACGATTACTAGACTAGCAGGAGATGATTGTCCTTCAACCGTCGATACGACAACCACTAATCCACCTGTTTGTAATTTAGATAAATCATTCATTACCACCACAGATTCTACAACTATCTGTGTTGGCGAATCTATTGACGACTTAATAAATGTAGAGATTAATTTGCTTCAAGATGATGCTAATTATTTACAACTCTCTTGGGTCATTACGGATACTGCTGGCACTATTTTAGGCTTGCCTGCTGCTCCACCTTTTAGTCTGGAAGGCGCAGGTGCTGGAATCTGCCAAATATGGAACTTGAACCATGAATCAGGTATTCAAGGTTTAGTGGTAGATAATAATATTAGTCAACTAGATGGCTGTTTCAATTTCTCTAATGCTATAACAATTACTAGATTAGCGGGAGATGACTGTCCTTCCACCGTCGATACGACAACCACTAATCCACCGGTTTGTAATTTAGCTCAACGTTTAATTACTACTACAGATTCTACGGCTATCTGCGTTGGCGAATCTGTCGAGGATTTAATCAATGTAGAGGTTCATTTAGCGCAAGATGATGCGACCTATTTAGAAACAGCTTGGATCATTACCGATACAACGGGCACCATATTAGGTTTACCGGCTGCTCCACCTTTTAATTTGGAAGGCGCAGGTGCTGGAATCTGTCAAATCTGGAATCTAAATTATGAGCAAGGACTACAAGGTTTAACGCTTGATGCTAATACTAGTCAATTACAAGGCTGCTTTGCATTTTCTAATGCTATCAATATTACGCGTCTAGCAGGAGATGATTGTCCTTCAACGATGGATACAACTGTGACCAATCCAATCGATACGACCGTGACCAATCCAGTCGATACAACTGTTACTAATCCAGTCGATACAACTGTTACTAATCCCGTCGATACAACTGTTACTAATCCAGTCGATACGACTGTTACTAATCCAGTCGATACAACTGTTACTAATCCCGTCGATACAACTGTTACTAATCCCGTCGATACAACTGTTACTAATCCAGTCGATACGACTGTTACTAATCCAGTCGATACAACTGTTACTAATCCAGTCGATACGACTTTGACCAATCCAGTCGATACAACTGTTACTAATCCAGTCGATACGACTTTGACCAATCCAGTCGATACAACTGTTACTAATCCAGTCGATACGACTGTGACCAATCCAGTCGATACAACTGTTACCAATCCAGTCGATACAACTGTGACTAATCCAGTCGATACAACTGTGACTAATCCAGTCGATACAACTGTGACTAATCCAGTCGATACAACTGTGACCAATCCAGTCGATACAACCGTGACTAATCCCGTCGATACAACCGTGACTAATCCCGTCGATACAACCGTGACTAATCCCGTCGATACAACCGTGACTAATCCCGTCGATACAACCGTGACTAATCCCGTCGATACAACCATGACCAATCCAGTCGATACGACTTGTGAGGTAGCTGGAGGAACCTTAACAGGTGGCCCATTTGAATTCTGCGTAGGAGATAGTCTAGCCGATAATATACCTATAGATGCTATTAGTTTAAGCGGTAATTTAGGTGCACAATCACAATGGGTGGTGACAGATTCTGCGGGGATCACTATACTTGGCTTACCAGCTAATCCCTCCGATGTGAATTTTGAAGTTACTGGATCAGGGACTTGCTTAATATGGCACTTAGCCTATCAAGATAGCTTAAGTGGTGCGACGATGGGGGCTGTTGTTTCCGATTTACAAGGATGTTTTAGTTTATCCAATGCAATAAGTGTTATTAGAAAAACAGATTGTGAAACGAACACCTCTAACCCTACAGATTCTGTTAGCTGCAATGTAGCTGGCGGTACTATAGGAGGAGGACCGTTTGAATTCTGTGTTGGAGATAGTTTAGCCGATAATATACCTGTAGATAGTATTAGTTTAAACGATCAAGTAGGTGCTAAATCACAATGGGTGGTGACGGACTCTACGGGTAGTACCATTCTTGGTTTACCAGCTAGTCCATCCGATGTGAACTTTGAAGATGCAGGAACAGGAACTTGTCTAATATGGCATATAGCCTACCAAGATAGCTTAAGTGGTGCGACGATGGGGGCTGCCGTTTCCGATTTAAAAGGGTGCTTCAGTTTATCAAATTCCATTACTGTTGTAAGAAAGTCTTGTGCTGAAACTAACACACCAGATGAAGAAACGGGAGGAGAAGAAGGAGGTGATACTGGAGATAAAGCTTGTGGTGCACCATCTGATCCTACGGTATCCATAAAAAATTCTAGGAAAGCAGTTATTTCTTGGACGCCAATAGCAAATGCAACGAGGTATGTGATTCAAATTCGATTCAAAGGACAAACTAAATGGGCTGCCAGAGCAACACTAAGAAAAGCAACGGTTAGAATTTTTGCTCCTGCTGGAAAAGATTATGAGTATCATATCAAATCTATTTGCGGAGATATAGAATCAGAATATGGAGACATCTTTGAATTCACAACACCACCGAGTGGTATTATTGCTTCTGAATCAAGAAGTGAAGACGAGTTTGAAGCAGATATTGTCTTAAGTTTACCAACTAAAGAATTGATGTTAACACCAAATCCAGTTAGCCATCAACTACAAGTAACTTATCCAGTTACAGAAATTAATACAAGAGTCATTATTTATAGTATCAATGGTCAACGAGTACATGAAGCTGTTTTACCATTGGATGGTTTTAACCACACTATTAATGTAAGCTCTCTGGAAAATGGTTTCTATATAGTAGGAATCGAAGAAGAAGGAATTCCAATAGTGAATACTAAATTGATTAAACAATAATAGAGCTTGTTCCAAAATAATAACTCGTAATAGAAGGCTTGGCGGCTTCCCGCCAAGCCCACTATTGCAACGGGGCACATTTCGGCTCGCCTTCTTTTTTAATTTGGAATAAAAACCTAGTGGTTTCAAGTTTTAGTATGAAGTTGTTTAAGCATGTAATTTAGCGCCCAAAAATCAGCGTGTAAGGTTCTGAGAATTACTTTTCAGATTCTTGCAATATGTTTTTTGGACTCAAGAATACTTTTTAAATAACTTCTATAAAAAAAGGTGTTAGGACATTGCGTCCTAACACCTTTTTCTTTCAAAATAGATTTTTTATTGCACTTTACGAAGAAGTGATACATTCATCTGTCTAGCTGCAATGTTTATGTCTTTTAATTCCATATTTTTAGTACTATAGCTATTAACAATCATGGCGATATCGCCTTTTGTTAAGCTATAAGCTTTACGCATTAGCTCATTAACAATAGTACTGCTTTCCTGTGTAGATGCTGCAGCATGGAGCACAACAAGATGCTCTGCCATATATCCTTCCATACCTGTTTTATTAACAACTAAGGCAGCAAGAATCTGTTGATTTTTTTCAGCAGTAACGATAAACCCACCAAAAGAGGGAGTGTCTTTAACTGCATAATCTACCGCTTTCTGGATGGCCAAAGGCTTCACCCAGTTAGCATCGGAGTATTGGCGCAAGAAACCAATTAAGGCTTTCTTTTTTGAGACACCAATTCCAGTAAACGCGTCATAGACTGTTGGCGTTATCATAGTCAGATTGAGTTTGGTTATAAGATTTATATACTGGAAACGGGTACGTTTGTTTATTTTCTTCCTAAAAAAAGCAAGTCTTCCAAATTGCATACACTTAAAAAGATAGCCAATTCAAAATCTTTGTTTAATTTTGGTCGTCTTGGTTATGAAGTTACATTTTTTTTGTCAACAAAAAAATTAAGATCCATTTTTTTTACTTTTTTGCTCCTAAAAAGCTCATTTACAACAGATTTACGATTATATATACATGAATATGCGAAAAATTTCAGCCGATTACCTCTACCCTATTAGCAGTGCACCTATAGCAAATGGCGTAGTAATTATTGATACTCATGGGCAGATTTTAGAGGTTGGCCAACGCTCCGATTATGACCCAGCTACCTTGGAAATATATGATGGCGTGCTATTACCTGGGTTCATCAATACACATTGTCATTTAGAATTATCCCACATGAAAGGAAAAGTGGCTACTGGTACTTCTTTGATTCCTTTTATTTCTAATGTAGTAAAATTTAGAGATATACCGCAGGAAGAAATCATGACAGCTATTGAAGCGGGCGATCAAGAAATGTATGATGCGGGTATTGTTGCAGTCGGCGATATTTCTAATAAAACAGATACCATAGCCCAGAAAATTAAAAGCCCTATTCATTATTATACTTTCGTCGAATGTTTCGATTTTTTACAAGAAGATTGGGCAGAGCGTACTTATCTACAATATAAAGAAGTGTATGAAAGGCACTCAGAAAATGAGGGCAACAAAAAAAGTTTTGTTCCACATGCACCTTACTCTGTATCTAAAAAATTATTCCATTTCATCAATCAGGCAAATGCAAATAAAGCCTGTACCGTCAGCCTACACAATCAAGAAACAAGAGAAGAAAATCTTTTCTTTCTAGAAAAAAAGGGTGGGTTCTTAGATTTTTATAAAAATTTCGACCTATCTATAGAGCATTTTCAAGCTACAGGACAAGCTTCTATTAATTATGCTTTGGCCAATATGGACCCAAACTGCAAAACACTTTTAGTGCACAATACAATGTCTACAAAAGCAGATATTGAATTCGCTCATCAATGGAATCCTAATACCTATTGGGCAACTTGTCCAAATGCCAATCTGTATATTGAAAACAAACTACCTAACTACCAACATTTTTTAGACAGTACGGCCAAAGTAACAATAGGTACTGATAGCCTCACTTCTAATTGGCAATTATCTATCTTGGAGGAAATGAAAACTATCCATAAATATCAATCATACGTACCTATGGAAACGCTTTTCCGATGGGCAACTCTTAACGGTGCCGAAGCTTTAGGGTACGAAAAAGAACTAGGGAGTATTGAAGTAGGAAAAAAGCCTGGATTGGTATTATTAGATATAGAGAAAGGAGGTACTTTAGTACAAAACACGATTGCTCGACGACTTGCATAAGAATAAGCAACGACGAAATAATGAGCGCTAGTGTTAAGAAAAAATAAATTTGTAAATTTGCATCTAATTTAATAAATATTAAAATCTACAATTAATGGCAAAGGCAAGTGCAGGCGATATATTCAAAGTCATTTTGAAAACAATTGACGATGTTCAAAAAAAGAACAAGGCGAGCAAAACACAAGAAACCGCAGATCCTAATGTTTTTGACTTAATAAAAGAAAAGCTGGGCAATCTGGATCAGAAAATTCAGAATAAAAGAGTGCAAAAAGGAAAAGCACCAGTTAGTATTCTTGATTTAATTAAGAATCAAATTGAAGCCGCTCAGAAGCAAAATAAAAAAGACAAAAACGTACCGACAGCAGATAGCGCTATTTTTGACAGCATCCTTAAGAAAGTCGAAGAAGCACCAAGAAAAGCAGCAAGTACTGGTATTAAAAGGATTATTGAAAACTATCATTTAGACGTGTCTAGAGTGAATCCAGAAATTTTAAAGCAAGTACAAGCTCAGTATGAGACAGATGTAAAAAGAATGGATCAGCAATATGCAGAAGCTGTCCATAAATTGATTCAACGAAGTTAATATCTACAACTGTATAGGATAAGGGATAAACAATAGATTTGTTCATCCATATAACTTCTCTACTGTACAATAAAAGCCGCTTAGCGAATATCGCTAAGCGGCTTTTATTGTATAGTAGAGAAGTGCTATTTTTAATTAGCGGCCTCTTTTTGAAGTCCAATTGTCCTATTTTTTAAATCTATTTTCTGGCTAATAATTGATTGTTTTTTAGGAATCGTAAAAGAAAAGGTAGCACCTTCCCCAAATGTAGACGCTACAAATATTTCTCCATGATTTGGTAAAAAACGATCAATCATGTTGCTCTATTCGTACTCATTTTAATTCTTGGGGCAAAAGAGTTTATCAGGAAAGACTAAGGAATAAAAGAGTCCGTAGCTCTGCTAGTCGACGTGGTGGCCCAACAGGCTGTGCTATTCTTTTAAAAGGCTAAAGACAGAGCCTGGTTGCTAAGGAACGAAGGCAGTAGTTGACTAAGCCCAAAAAGTAACATTTATTATTCTTTCATTCCTAATAGATTACTATTTCAAAAATAATTCCACTTAGGGATTAACGGATAATAAATGCAGATTAATCAAAAAAAACAAACAAAATGTTTGTTTTTGTTAAAAATTGTTTTAAAAAACTTGCTTATTTAAAAAAACTTGTTTACACTTGTATTGTAATTAATAAACAATACAATGGAATTACAAGTTTTAATTAGCAAAAAGGGTACAAAAGTAGTGACTGCCACTAACTTATATGCTGCCCTACAATTACCAGAGGAACACTATGGAACCACGATCAAAAAGTGGTTAACAGAGATATATGAATTAGGTGGAGAGATTCGTAAGCCTACTCGAATGAAAGATTTTGCGGAAAAGAAATTGGGGAATAATCCGATTATTAAAGATTACTATCTTTCTATAGAATTGGCAAAAATGATTTCCCTTTGCGCTAAAAGTAAGGCGAAGTTAAAATGTGCTAGATGGTTAAATGGCGTACAAGACCGACAAGATGTTCGTAATGGTTTATCCACCGATCAAATAGAAACGGTCTTAGAATTAACCAAAGCAATGGCTCGTTTCTCTTGTCAACAGTCCGCAGAACGTCAACATCAACAAACTTATATCGCCAATAACAATGGTGGCAATAGTAATTGGTGGATTTATCGTGCTCGTATTTTAGGTTATTCTACTGATAGCTTAAAAACAAAAATGCAAGCACTTGGGAAAAATTACAAAGGTAAAACCCAGCGTACCATGCTGCTCCAATTAGATCAGTATGAACTTATTCGTACGGGCGTAATTCACTTATTTTTGGGCATGGGCAAATCAGAAGAAGAGGCAAAACAATTAGGTGATTTAGCGAAAGTATTCGCAGATGAACTCCATCTAGAAGTATTCGATGATCGAAATGGGAATAGCTTATTTGCCAGTACCGTTAATAAGGATATGTTGAATGCACAGGGGTTAGCGGTGAGTATATAAAAATAGGTATGAGGTATAAGTTATGAGTCTTATAACTCATACTTCATACCTATTTTCGTAACAATACCCTTTCTATTATCGTTACGAAACCTACACGAATTAGTGCTGAATAATATTTCACCATGTTGTAACCATGCGTGTTAAAAAGGGCTGGACAGTAATTGTCCAGCCCTTTTTCTTTCTCAAATTCTTATCTAATAAAATTAATACTCAAAACCTTATATAGTATCCAGAGGAGGATGTAACTGTCCTAAGATCATCAAACGTCTAACGTTACTCAATCCTTTTCGGTTTAACTGAAGTGCATCAATTTTGTTATTTACAATCAGCCTAAATTAAATTTTCAGTTAAAGCTTCTCACAATTGAACTCTATCCAGTTTAAATAACAGATTTTTGAACCTAAGTATAGTTCGTGTAACATCTAAATCCGCATTTTCGCATTCAAAAAAAGGGCTGATAGTAAACTATCAGCCCTTTTTTTAAATAATCTAATGATTATTATACCTATCCACCAAAATCATCAAACGCAATATTCTCTTCTGGAACACCCAATTGATCTAAGGTTCTGATAACAGAAGCATTCATCATTGGAGGACCACAGAAGTAGTACTCAATTTCTTCTGGTTCTGGGTGATTCTTTAGATATTCATCGTGACAAACACTCATGACATATCCTTTGAAACCGTCACCATTTGGATCGTTGATATCTTTTTTAACCGTCCAGTTATCTTCTGGTAACGGATTATCTAAAGCTACATGGAATTTGAAATTTGGAAATTCCTTTTCGATCTTTCTAAATTCTTCTATGTAGAATAATTCTCTTTTCGTTCGCCCTCCATACCAGAAAGATACTTTTCTATCTGTTGTTTTTAAGGTGTGGAACAAGTGATATAGGTGCGAACGCAATGGTGCCATACCTGCACCACCACCGATGTAAACCATTTCTTTCTTTGTATCCTTTATAAAGAATTCTCCATAAGGGCCAGAAATTGTAATCTTATCTCCTGGCTTTTTAGAAAATACATAAGAAGAACAAACCCCCGGATTAACTGCCATCCAACCACCTGCTTTTCTATCAAATGGTGGCGTCGCAATACGGATATTTAACATCACGATATTTCCTTCTGCTGGGTGATTCGCCATAGAGTACGCTCTAAATTGTGGCTCTTCATTTTTCATTTTCAAGCCCCACAATTTAAATTTATCCCACTCACTCTTAAATTTCTCTGCTCCTGCTGGATCATTTGGATGTGGCGCAACATCCATATCTTTGAAGTCGACCTCTACTTCTGGTACATCAATCTGAATATACCCACCTGATTCGAAATCTAATTCTTCTCCTTTAGGCAATTCTACAACAAACTCCTTAATAAAAGAAGCTACATTATAATTAGATTTTACTGTACACTCCCACTTTTTAATACCAAATATTTCTTCTGGGATGCTGATTTCCATATTCTCTCGCACCTTCACTTGGCAAGCTAACCGCTTCTTCTCCGCTGCTTCTTTCCGAGTCAAGTGATTCATTTCTGTTGGCAAAACATCGCCCCCTCCTGAGTATACATGACACTCACACATCGCACAAGTACCACCACCACCACAGGCAGATGGTAAGAAAACACTCTTATCTGACAATACAGATAACAAAGAAGAACCTGGCTTTACCATTAAAGGATTTTCTGTATCTCCATTCACAACGATAGATACATCTCCTTGTGGTACTAACCTTTTTCTTGCTCCAATCAGCATAAACGCCAATGCTAAAATTACCGCACTAAATACGATGATCGCAATTAAAACATTCATAATTTCTTATTTGGTTGATTATGTTAATTATGTTAATTGTGTTGATTGATTAATTATGCTTAGATGTAAATATTGCCTTTTCAACATCTAAACACAATTAACTAGTCAACATAATCGACTAATCAACAACTTATTTTGTACCTGTGTAAGCTGCTGGATCAATACCCATTAAACTCATAAAGGCAATACCCATTAGGCCTGTTAAAATAAAAGCCATACCTAAGCCCCTTAATGCAGGTGGCACATCTGAGTAACGAATTTTTTCTCGAATCGCAGCAATCGCAATAATTGCTAAGAACCAGCCGAAACCGCCTCCTAAACCAAAAGCAATAGATTCTGCAAAATTGTATTCTCTAGCCACCATGAATAAAGAGCCACCCAAGATGGCACAGTTCACCGTAATCAAGGGCAGGAAGATACCGAGCGAATTATATAGAGAAGGGGAGACTTTTTCAATCACCATTTCTACTAATTGTACCATGGAGGCAATTACGGCGATGAATAGAATCAACCTTAAAAAAGTTAAATCCAAGCCGTTGATTGCACCATCCAACAGGTAATTGTTAATTAACCAGTTGATTGGCATTGTGATACCCAATACGAAGATAACAGCTAATCCCAAACCAAAAGCTGTCTTCACGGTCTTTGATACCGCTAGGTAAGAACACATTCCTAAGAAATAGGCCAATACCATATTATCTATGAAGGCCGCTTTTATGAAAATATTAAATAAATCCATTTTATTAAGTATAAGGTATGAAGTAATAGGTAATAGGTAACAGATAAGAAATAATAAGGTCACACACATGTAGACTTACTTATTACTTCTTACCTATTACTTCTTACTTCTTACGAAACGTCAACTAATGATGGTGTACGAGATCGTTGTATCCAAATAAAAATACCGATCAAGAACATCGCTGCTGCTGGTAAAACCATTAAGTTATTATTGGAATACCAAGAGAACATTGTACCGATACCAGATTCTGCCATTGTATTAATGAAGTAATCCGCGTTAGGGCCGATAATTTTCATCTCTGCTGGGCTACCTGCAAATAAACTTCCTTTACCGAAAAACTCTCTGAAGAAGGCGACTAATAAAAGAATTGCTCCATAACCTAAGCCGTTACCGATACCATCTAAAAAAGAACGCCAAGGCTTATTAGCCATCGCAAATGCTTCCAATCGGCCCATCACGATACAGTTAGTAATAATCAAACCAATGTATACGGATAAATCTTTATAGACTGGATAACTAAAATATTTTAGTGTCAATTCTACTGCCGTTACCAAGGTGGCAATGATGACCAATTGTACGATCATCCGAATGGACTTTGGTATCCGAGTTCGCAATAAAGAGGTAATCAAACTAGAAAATCCACAAACAAATACTACCGCCACAGAGATCACCAAAGAAGGATAGATCAAAGAAGTAACTGCCAATGCTGAACAAATACCTAATACCTGTACGGTAATAGGGTTGTTTTCATACAAAGGATCTGTGATTAATACTTTCTCTTTTTTTCCGAAAAAAGGCTCCGATTTCGCTGCTGCTGATTTCGCTGCCGTTGTAGCTTCCGCCATTTTATTAATTTTTACGATTGCTGATGCGTTTGATAACGATCTGCTTTATATTCTGTAATTAATAATCTTTATTTTGTACTTAACTAGTATCGCTTGTTCTTTTTTCATTGAAAAAAAAAGAGATGTATCAAAATGTAGTTGACACTTTAACACTTTTAAAAAAATTGGAAAAAATTTCACAATCTTCATTATTAATTGATAATCAATTACTTATAAAGGAGTGAAAAATTTTTTAATTTTTTTTCATATCGAAAAAGTGTCAACTACTTTTGTACTAAAATGATACATCTCAAAAAAAAGAACCAAAAATTCTAGTCAAAAAAAACTCCCTCCAGTCGAACAGTTTTTTGACGGGCCTACCCGCCTAAACGTGTTCCTAAATGTATGTATCACGTTCAGCTTCAACGTCTCGTTTTTGAACCTGTCTTTCTGCCAGGCAAGACTTGAACCTGCCTGACAAATCACGCAGACAGGCTTGATACTTGGTCTTGACACTTGAGTTTGAACTTCCTACTTTTATTCCATAAGCATACCGAGAGGCTTGCCTTTTCCTGTCTTCAATTTATCAAAATAAGGCTGATAATATTTGATGCCTCTGTATAGCATTTCGCCTACACCATCTGCGGTAACCGTTGCGCCAGAGATACCATCAACTTCGTGCATCTTATCTTTTGCCCCCCCTTTTCGAACTTTCACAGAGGTATAATTACCCGCCTCGTCATAGATCTTCGTACCTTTGAAATTTCTTGAAAAAACAGGATTGTCTTTAATCTCTGCACCTAGACCAGGTGTTTCTCCTTTATGGTCGAAAGAAGCGCCTGCTACGGTACTTAAATCACTACCGATTGCGACACAACCCCAAATTTCATCCCATAAACCACTACCACGTACAGATAAAATGTAGAATTTTTCTCCATCCGCTTTATTGTATACATATAAAGGTAACTGACGCTCCGCTTCTGGCTTTTTCTTTTCTTTTGCCATATCAATCTTTTCTGCTTTTATTCCATCAACAACCGCTCCGTCCATATCCAACACTACTTGCTCTATCTGATTATTGAAAATGCCTAAGACGTCTGTATCACTCATAGACTTAACGTCTTTGTCTATATGATCGCCAATAGCTCCTAAGATCGCACGCTTATTAAAAACATCCTCATTGATAGCTGCTTGCTCTTTGGTACCATAGAATAAAGCAGATAATAATAGGGCCACCAAAATGGTCATTGCTAAAGTAAACATGACTACATATCCTGTACGTTCCATTATTTATATTTTTTAGAGGTCAGGGGTCAGGGGTCAGGAGTCAGGCACGCTTTGTACCTGACCCCTGACTCCTGACTCCTGACCCCTCATTATTTTTTTAAGAAGTCGCTCGATTCAATCGTCGACTCATATTGCCCTCTAATACATAGTGATCAATTAAAGGAGCAAATACATTCAATAAAAGAATCGCTAACATCCATCCTTCTGGATATGCTGGATTTAATACTCGAATAATCATTCCAATAAAACCGATCAAGAAACCGTAAATCCATTTTCCTCGATTGGTAGAGGCTGCTGTTACTGGGTCCGTGGCCATGAATGCCATGGCAAAGAAGAAACTACCCATATAAAATTGGTAGTACCATGGAACCGTCATGAATGGTGTTGCGCCCCATCCATTTAATAACATCGCACAAATCGCTGCACCAATAACCATTGATAGCATAATTCTCCAACTAGCGATGCCCATTGCCAATAATAAACCGGCACCAGCTAAAATAAATATCTTATTAGTTTCTCCTATAGAGCCTGGGATACCACCCCATAACATCTGTGAAGGAGTGTATACTTCTGTTACTTTTTCCCAACCGCCTTGGTAGGCTAAACTCAAAGGCGTTGCCCCTGTGTAGCCATCTACTACAACCGCCCGCGCATCAAAGGTGCTCAGTCCAAACGACTCAAAAATCCAATTGAACATCGAGACACCCCAACCATAATCTACAGAAGCGCCTGCCTCCGTGGAAGATAAACCAGCTACCCACACTTCATCACCAGAGATTGTAGTTGGATACGCAAAAAAGATAAATACCCGCGCTAATAAAGCAATATTCAAAATATTCATCCCTGTACCACCAAATGCTTCTTTTCCAATGATTACCGCAAAAATTACAGCCAAAGCCAACCAAATTAATGGAATATCAGGTGGCATAATTAAAGGAATCAAGGCTCCCGACACTAAATACCCTTCTTCAATCGCATGTCCTTTTTTAGCAGCATACCAAAATTCTACTGCTAAACCCACCACATTCGCTACTATAAAAATAGGTAACAACTTCATCAAGCCATAGATCAACTTCAAGTGAAATCCATCCACGAAAGATGGATACATGCCCAAAGCATTAAAATGTTGATGACCAATATTTACAGAACCAAATAAATAGCATAGCTGCAAGGCCAACACGACCAACACCATGGTTCGCTTTAAATCAATACCATCTCTAATATGTACACCGTCTTTTGTAACAGTATCTGGAGCATATAAGAAAGTAAAGAAGCCATCATACAAAGTATGCAAGAAAGGAGATTCTTTCTTGTCTGGCTCAAAACTCTTGACTTTATCTAAAAATGAACTCATTGTATAAGGAAAATTAAATGACTGATTTTTTATTAGAAGTCAGACTTCGGCTCCGCTCAGTCACCGAATGTGTCGATAGCTGAGCAGAATCGTCGATAGCTGAGCAGAATCGTCGATAGCTGAGCAGAATCGTCGATAGCTGAGCAGAATCGTCGATAGCTGAGCAGAATCGTCGGTAGCTGAGCAGAATCGTCGGTAGCTGAGCAGAATCGTCGGTAGCTGAGCAGAATCGTCGGTAGCTGAGCAGAATCGTCGGTAGCTGAGCAGAATCGTCGGTAGCTGAGCAGAATCGTCGGTAGCTGAGCAGAATCGTCGGTAGCTGAGCAGAATCGTCGGTAGCTGAGCGGAGTCGAAGCTACGACTGCTCTCGCATCAACTCCAAACCTTCTCTCAATATCTTTTGTAAAGGCTGCTTAGAAGTACAAGCAAACTCGCACAAAGCAATATCTTCTTCGGATAACTCATTGATACCCAAGCCTTCCATTCGTTCTATATCATTAACTAAGATCGCTTTCATTAAATGTTGCGGGAAAATATCCATTGGTAATACTTTCTCGTATTGGCCCGTTACCACAAATGCTCTTTTCTCCCCGTGGGTATTGGTATTTCCTTCATACTCGAGATCCATCAAGCCACTTAAAAAGGTTTGAGAAACACTTGGTCTAGAGCTTGTTGGCAGTAACCAACCAAACATCTCGTGTTCATTACCTTCTTTGATACTGGTGATTTGGTCATCTTTGAAATTCAAAAACTCTGCTGCTGTTTTCGTTTTACCAGATAAAACATCTCCAGAAATCAATCTCGCTTCGCCTTTTAAATTATCTTTTATTAATTCGCCGATATTCGCCCCTTGGTAGGTCTTCACATAAGCAGGCGTATTAAACTCATTGCCTGTTAAAGCCACTACTCTAGATACATCATACTTTCCTTCTGAAAATAATTTACCGATGGTCAATACATCCTGTACACCGAGCGTCCACACTTTATCAGAACCACTAATGGGTGCCGTATGGTGAATTTGTATCCCTACATTACCAGCAGGATGCTTTCCGTGAAACCAATTTTGCTGAACACCTGTCGCATTAGCGAATATAGAAGAGGGTGCATTTTTAGCATCTAAACCTAAATGTACCTTTCCGGTTGTTAGTTTACCTAAAACATCCAATCCTTTTTGGAAAGCCGCTCCTTGTCCTTCTACCACAAAATTCAAATCTGGAGCTAAGGGTGCGGTATCGAAAGTAGAAATAAAAATATTCTTTGGTTGGTCATCTGGCGCAGGCACTACATCAAATGGTCGTTGGTTGATCAAAGGCCATGCACCACTTTCTAATAAGAACTTGACTAAATCTTCTCGGCTAGCCTCCAAGCTTGGTACTTGTAAAGCTTTATACTTCATCGTTTTGTCTGCTAAGATCACCACTTCTTTGATAGATCGCTTTTCGCCTCTATTTACCGCAATGACTTCTCCACTTACAGGAGCAACATATTTTACCTCTGGTCGTTTTTTATCAAAAAACACAACATCTCCTGCTTGCACTTCTGCACCAACTTCCACTGTCACCTTTGGAATGGGAGACATTCCATTAAAATTCTTAGGTTGTATGGCGTAAGTACTTGCTTGTGCACCGCTAATCGTTTTACTAGCAGCACCTGATAATTTTATATCATGTCCTTTATTTAATACCTTCACAGACTTTCCCGCCGTGAATGATGGTAACTCAGGACTGAAAAAACTGCCAGCAGAAAATAAAGAAAAGCCTTTACCCTCCAAGTCTACGCCCGCCTTATCTGCTTCCACTCCTATTAAACTGTCAGAAACAGAGATAAGGATGAAAAAAATCAATAAAATGGCTACTGCCCACAATGCCCAACTCACCAAGCTACTTCCACTCGCACCAGCACTCGCATAAGCGAATTCGCTAGAAAGGATAAAAATGGTAAGGAAAAAGAAAGATAAAATATTGGTTCTCAAAACGTTGTTGTTTTACTGTATGGAATGATCGTCCCCGTTTTTATAGCAGGGTATCCGAAAAACAGCGCAAAGATATAAAACCTTAGTATTTAATGAAATAGCCAATCTTGAATAGGAAGAGCGCTTATTGTGTTTCTTGTTTATTTAGATTGATTCTTAATAATAATTCTTGTAGGAGATACCGAAATACTTCGTATATTTGATTAGCTGGACTTTAGCCATTAGTCTCCACCAGAGGTCGACAGGTTTGGTGGAGACCAATAGCTAAAATCGAGATTAGGACATAGCGATTCATTAGAAGCGAGAGCAGAGAAGCGAGAAAAGAGATAGTTTCCGTTTAAAAATTAATAGTGTTTCGTTGCATGTTGCATATAAATGAAAGTTATCTCTTTTGTATGCGCTCATTTCTAAAAGAGCTTTCTGTTCTGTGATAAGTATACGGCAATAAATTAAATTGGAAGAATAGAGCAACGAGCACAAAGAAAAGAGATACATTCTATCAAAAGACAACGAAACCTTTTCTCTGCGCTCGCCTCTCTCATCTTAAAATTATGGAAGCATACGCAGCAGTCTTATTATACGCTATTCCCATATTTGTGGGATTGATTATTATAGAAGCCTTATATGGTTGGCATAAAGGACAGTTGACCTTTAGAAGTATGGATACCATTGCTAGTTTAAGTTCTGGTATCACCAATACACTCAAAAGCATATTAGGATTGGTCATTGTAGTGGTCGGCTATAGCTGGCTAGTGGGCAAAATCGCTTTAGTGCAGATAGAGGCTACTTGGCTAGTCTACCTCATTGCTTTAATTGCTATCGACTTTGGCGGCTATTGGAATCATCGCTTGAACCATTCTATTAATTATTTTTGGAATCGCCATGTCATTCACCATAGTAGCGAAGAATTTAATTTAGCTTGTGCGTTGCGACAAACCATTTCCAATTTTTTCGGCATTGGAGCTTTCTTCTTAATTCCTGCTGCTTTATTAGGTGTGCCTGCTAAGGTGATTGGCGTCATTGCGCCCATTCATTTATTTGCACAGTTTTGGTACCATACGCGTCATATCCCCAAATTGGGTTTCTTAGAATATTTAATTATCACGCCTTCCCAGCATCGAGTACATCATGCGATTAATGATATTTATCTAGATAGAAATTTAGGGGAATTATTTCCTTGGTGGGATCGGATGTTTGGTACTTTTCAAGAAGAACTGGAGGAAGAGCCTTGTGTGTATGGTGTACTAAAAGCACCTCAGACATGGAATCCAATTAAGATAAACTTTCAACATTTATGGGTCTTGATGCAGGATGCTTGGCATACCAATAGTTATTGGGATAAATGTCGCTTGTGGTTTATGCCTACTGGCTGGCGACCTGCCGATGTGATCGAGAAATATCCTATCCAAATTATTGAAAATCCGCATACTTATCAAAAATATGATACGGCGGCCTCTCCTCGTTTACATGCTTGGTCTTGGTTTCAATTTATCTTAGCGAATGTCTTCGTCACACATATGTTGATCAACTTTTCAGAGATTGGCTTTCCTCAATTATTCTACTATGGCCTATTTGTTTTTATGCTGATCTATTCCTATTCTTCTTTGATGGATCGGGATGCCAATGCTATTTGGTTTGAATTGATTAAATCTATTTATGGCTTTGGGCTGTTGTATACCATGCAAGGATGGTTTGGATTAGAGTCAGCGCTTCCTGGGGCGACTGCTTTGGTGGCGGCTTATTTAGTGTTGTCTGTTTTGGTGGTTGTTGGGTTTGTTATGGTGGAATTTCGGAAGGAAAGTGGGGATTTAGTTGTAAGTTAACAGTTCTACGCTTTGAAAAAAGCAATTTGATTTGAGTGTAAAACGATCTTGGGGCAAGTTTTAATTCAGAAGTTGCTAGTTTTCGTCCCTACATCCTCGCTTTGTCATCCCGAAGGGATCTGTACAATCCCTACCTCCACTTGTAATTAGCCTAGCATACGTGGAGGTAGGAATAGTACAGATTTCTGCGAAATGACAAGGCGTGGACGTAGAGACGTTGCCCCAAGATTGTTTTACACTCATTTGATTTTATGAAAAGAAGATTGGATTTATATCTGACTTGTTCAAAATAAAAAATTATTTTCCTTTCATAAATCGTGGAAATCTTAAAGACAGAAGGTATTTTTGGACTAAAAGAAAAAATGACTATCACCAAAGATAACTATAGAGACATCGTATGGCACGATAAGGTACCTATTGAAGACTATTATGCTTTATATAATTCATTAGACTTTGAAGAGCAAGTTCTTTTATTGAAATTTGTCCTAGAAAAATATCCCAGTTATGACGAACATTGGATACAGCCTTATTTTGACATAAAGGATACTTGGAAACGAGCAGGTAAGTGGGAACAGCTCATTGAATTCTCTGATTTCGTAAGAGAAAAGAGCCCTATTAACTATAAGAAAGCATTTAAGTCTTTAGATGAAATCCCAACCTTACATGCTGCTTTTCATCAAGACCTAGAAAAAGTTAAAATTAGATTTTCGGAAACAGTAGTTCAACCTGTAGCGGCCATCGATAATTCTCTTCGATCAGTATTTAATATCCTCTCAACAGATGTATATTTTAAAGACTATACAAAAGAAGTAGCGGAGAAAGTTTGGGAACCACTAGCACAATCAGATCAATTAATTGGAGACCCATCCTATAATTATACCGCCTATTTATATTGTGACTTTTTAGAGACTGCTTTTAAACAAATACAAGCTGGCACACCTGTTAATTGGGAAGCTTTCAAGACAAATGTAGAGCCTATTAATTTTAACTATGTTAATAGTTTTTCTAAACTTCCTGATTTAGAGGTAGCTATTGAAAATAGCACCTTTACTACTAATTTCTCTTATAGGAATGAAAAATTAATCGAGCTATTCACTTCCATACTTTATGAAGTGCATACCACTCAAGGCATACCTGTATACTGGTTATATAGAACTTGGTCTAATTTACTCCAATATTTATGGGAAAAAGAAGATGCTCCTTCCAGAAAGAACTGGTTTGAGTTTACCCCTAAGATGATTGATGGCTTCGTTGATAGTTTATATGGTTTTTTGGGAAGTAACCGAGAAGCGATGTTTATTACTACTTGGACATTACCCTATATATTTGATTATCTTTTCAAAAAGCAATATATCGACGAAGTACTCTTTTCAAGATTGATGGAATATTATCAACACGTCAGAAGAGATACTTTTCGTATGACTAAACAAGATCTTTGGAAGTATAAGGCGCTATATGATTGGAATAAGCCCACTTATATTTCAACGGAAGATTTTGAGCAAGAAAAACAAGTAGTACTTCAGTCTATCGAGTGGACTAAAGAAGAAGCGGGTCAAAAAGTCCAAGCATATCTAGATGCACTCCCTACCTTACCTAGTTATGTAGTACCTCCCAAAAAGCTTTCTCTCTTCGAACAAATGATGTCTAAAAGAAACGATGCTTCTCCTGTTTCTGCTCCTGCTCCTGCTCCTACTACTTTTAGTAGTAATAGTAGTAGCGGTAGTACCCGGAAACTTAGAAAGAAAAAGCCTAGGAAGAAAAAACATAAGGATAATCGAAAAAAAGGATCAAAGAAACGGAAATGATTCCTTTCACAGAGATAAGTACTCCGACATAAATAAACTAACATTTTATTTTTTGATTGTGTGATTGTAAGATTGTGTGATTATTTTTGTCGCACTACTTAGTAGAGGATTGCAACCTCGATGCGCTATGAGTATCGTATATCATTGAAGTTACGCTTAGCGTCCTTACATCCCACGTCTTGTCATTCCGAAAGAATCTGTACTGTCCCTACATCTAACTTATTATTAAGCAAATTACACATGGCAGTAGGAATGGTACAGATTCCTGCATTCGCGGAATGACAAGATAAAGATGCAGAGGCGTTGCCGCAATTTTGTTTTATACTCAACTGTCTTTTTTAGTCATCATCCCTCTGCTCTTTGTTTCAATCGTGCTGCTTCCCAACCAATGATTGCTGCTTTTCGAGTAGGGCCCCACATATAGCCACCAAAGGTTCCAGAAGATTGAATCACTCGATGACAAGGAATTAAAAAGGCGACAGGATTTTTGCCGATGGCGGTTCCAACTGCTCTGGAGGCTTTCGGTTTGTCGATCGCTTTCGCAAGGGCTCCATAAGTAGATAACTGCCCTTCGGGAATAGTCAATAAGGCTTCCCAAACTTTCAATTGAAAAGGGGTACCTTTTAAATGTAATTTTAGTTGTGGTAAATTGGTCCAATTCTCTTCAAAAATCATCAAGGCATCTTGCTGATAAGCATCCAGTTGTTCTTGGTACGTAGCATTAGGAAATCGTGTTTTCAGGATAGCTATCGCTGCTATTGCTTCTTCATAAAAAGCGATGTGGCAAATCCCTTTTGTCGTAGCTGCCATCAATATATTCCCAAAAGGACTTTCTGTAAAACTGTAATTAATCGCAATATTTTGTCCACCATTTTTATATTCCCCAGGTGTCATCCCTTCAATATTCACAAATAAATCATGTAATCGGCTAGTCCCTGAAAGACCTGTTGCATGCGTAGTAGTGGCAATAGATTTTTGTTGTGTCAATAATAATTTTTTGGCGTATTCTACACTAATGTATTGTATAAATTTCTTAGGACTCACACCTGCCCAATCTAAAAACAAACGTTGAAAATGGAAGGGGCTTAAATGTACTTCCTTTGCAATTTGATCTAAACTCGGTTGCGACTTAAAATTATTTTGGATGTATTCGATGGCTTTGGTGATTCTGGTATAATTTAATTGATCTTGCATTGTTTTATCATTAAAAAGTTCGATTCTTTGATAAATCCCGTGGAATAAAATTTTAACCGTCCGATGACTACGTCGTCGGATGGTTAAAATCATCTCATCCGACGACGCTAGTCATCGGACGAGGTGATTTTTTACAGATTTGCCAAAGAACCCAAACTCGGCTCTAATTATACGACAAACTTCTTAGTATTTTGAAAATAAAACAACCCGAAACTTGCGGATATAATAAGGCAACACCTTTTTTATCTTCTTCTTTAAAACGCTCAAAAGAAGGGGATAAAAGGTATCCCTTATTATGTCTTCAATTCTCCTTTAAAAACAGCAAATACTCTAGTAGATACATTTAGCTGCCAACAGCTAGTGAATTTTTAATTCTTCATCCATACCGCCCATCACCCACCAAAGGCAACATCTCCATCCCCACCACTTCCAAACTATAAAACCCAAATTCCACCGCCACCACGCCCGTAATTTTATAAATAGCCTTGCCTCGAAAAGGATATTGCGCTAGACAAGGCGGAAAATGCGTCGTATCAAAAAAATTACCAGCCTCATCCAACCAAGTGCCGAAAGCCATAATTTTTCCATTAATAGTTCGAACATTTTTTTTACAAACATAATAACCAAGGATATTTACTTTTTTGTGGAGGTATTGTGGTAAATCTTTAACTAGAATTTTAGTAAAAGAGGACTTATCTTTTAATAACTGAAAAGGGGAGGAAAGCGAGAAACCCAATAGTTCAATTTCATCAAAGGCTTGATCGTGTTCTCCTTCTTTAAAAAAAGGGAGTTGGTAATCGTCTTCCAAATCTTCAAATAAGCGGCCTGAAGATTCCCAATCTTTTCGAGGCGTAAAGACAGCATTCTTTTCCCACATTAAATCACATTTATTTTTTCCTGTAAATCGAAAAGCATTGATCCTGACGAGAATTTCTAGTTGGTCAGCAGTAATAGCTAAGCGGTTGACAAAATCGGATAGGTTGCGATAAGGGCCTTGTTGTTTTCTTTGCTGGACTACTTGCCGGGCTATTTTTTGCTCCATGCGGTGTAGATGGATGAGTCCCACGTAGATGTCTTTCCCTTCGATATGGGTCAGGTATTCACTCTTATTAACGCAGGGTGCATGGATAGTCGCACCAGCTAATTCAGCTTCTCGAAAGTAGTATTCTGTTTGGTAAAAGCCACCAAAATTATTGATAACAGCCACCATAAATTCTAATGGGTAATGGGCTTTTAAATAGAGGCTCTGAAAACTTTCTACGGCAAAACTAGCCGAATGTGCCTTACAAAAACTATATCCGCTAAAGCTTTCTATTTGGCGCCAAACTTCTTGGGCTAAACTATCTGTATAACCTCGCTCTTTACAGTTTTTATAGTACTTGTTTCTTAAGCGTTCGAAAGTCTCGCTCTTATATTTTTTGCCCGACATGATCCGGCGCAAGACATCGCTTTCATCTAAATCCAAGCCAGCAAAATGATGAATAATTTTCATGGTATCCTCTTGGTACACCATGACACCAAAAGTCTCTGCCAAGTGTTCTTCGAACACGGGATGTAAATATTTAAAAGAGTTCGGCGAGTGAAATCGTTTGATGAATTCTTTCATCATGCCCGATTGTGCTACGCCCGGTCGAATAATAGAAGAGGCCGCTACTAAATGCTTATAGTTATCGCAATGCAGCTTTTTAAGTAAACTACGCATCGCTGGAGATTCGATATAAAAGCAACCAATACATTGTCCTATTTTTAGTTGTGCTTTCACTTTTTGGTCTTCCATTATTTTATGGACCTCATGCACATCTACTGCCTTCCCTTGGTTCTGTTTGATTAAATCTACCGCATCTTTGATATGCCCCAAACCTCTTTGACTCAATACATCAAATTTATGAAAGCCCCAATCTTCTGCCCCATACATATCGAAATGAGTAATAGGAAATCCTTTCGGCATTAATTGTAAGGCTGTAAAATAATTAAGGGGCTTTTCGGAGATGATAATTCCGCCAGCATGGATAGACAGGTAATTGGGAAAGCCTTCCATTAATTGACCGTATTGGGTAATTTTTTTTAGCGAGTTCATGATGATTTTTTGTATCCTTTGGATAGTTGGCAATTTTATCTATTTCGGATTTCGGCAATCCAAATACTTTTCCTAATTCCCGGGTAATCGACTTCCCTTTAAAAGTACTATAAGTGGCCAATAAAGCCGTGTATTCACTCC
>CANNZV010005391.1:0-27771 GCA_947561585.1 Caprella mutica
CGATACCCGGACACATCACTTCATTTCTTCCCATTTAATTTACACATAATATTATGTAACATTAATCAAATTGATATGCATCTAAATGTACAGTACGTTATATCAATGAAGCAAGAGTTTTCAATTTTAATTTCTTTATTTATTGGATGCAAGTGGATATCGTTTCGAAACATATTATATATATAATTAGGCGTCTGTTCGATGCGGAATCCCTATGTATGTTGGATGTCGTAATTTATCTTTCTATTCAACGCTGTTATAACGGTATCGCTTCGATGCCAAATATTCTTGATATGATGCGGTTTAGCGGTGCAAACGGATATCGGATTGATGTCTACTTGATGTCACCATGTCTAATTTGTTACTGGTATTCGATGTTGGAAGAGAGGTTATACAGAGTCGTTCAGACATCGAATAGATACATTCATGTTTGCTGGGTAGGTGAAATGGGGTTCCGCATTTTACGTAGAAAAATTATTTATGTATTGATTTTTATTTCTAAACTTGTATTTTTCGTACTGGTATCATGGATACCAATTTAAGTAAGAATTTAATAATGATAATTATTATATTTATTTCTTACATATTCGAAAATGTGGAACCGTCCGATAATACAGAATTTACTCTAAAATGGAACATGTTAAATAGCCCATCAAATTGTAATTATTTACGTTTAGTAGAGGTCTGCTTCGGAATCAATGGCCATGTCGCATACGTCAAAAGGAACTGAAACACAAGGGACTGGAAGAAACAGTCAGAAAGGAAAGTGGCTCCATTGACAAAGTCACGACGCTCATGGATACTGAAAAGCTACTTCGTGAATGCTGTCACTTACCGAGGAATGTGACAAAAATGGTCACAAGCACCGGTGGCTGCACTCAAGGATGGAAGAGGGAAATGAAGAGGTGATAGTAAATGAAGTCTACGAGCCTACCTAACACAAAATCTAAGATCTCGTACGTAATTGTAGAGCATAACCCTAGCGCTCTCCTCTAAAACTGCATGGATAGTTAAAAACACTATGAACATGGTAAACATAAAATAGACAAATTACAACAGTATGAGTCCCAAGGGACACCACCCCACTTCTCTTCTATTCACCAAAGACAGCTTCAGGAATCCCTCAGGGCTTATTTACAATAAGCTGTTTAGAATAGATTCATAACAATAAATGCACTGGCCTTCAAAAAATCACTTAATTGGTTATCCATTCATTTTCACGGTACTGGAGGAGCGTGCCAATACCCGATCGTACCTTTACAACTGCCGTAGCTAGTCCCCTATAAGTGTATTAATTATTGGGTATAGTTTAAAGGGAGCACTACGTACGTTATATAGAAAGGTACAATCCAATTGAATAGAAATAATTCCTACATTTCTATACGTATTATAAAACATGAAGATAAAAAAATGAATTTCTAAATTTGAAACGATTTTTTTAAAACTACGTATCTGTTTTTGCACTTCTGGTGGAAGTATAAATTCAGATATTGTTTGGGAACAGACATGCCGACGTTAATTTGATGCTGTTAAAACCATGTATCGGTTTTCGTGTTTTTACTCGAAGTGTAAATTAAGATATCATTTAAGGGGCCTTTACACGGTAAGTGCTCAGTGCCACTTTGTGGTGACACTGCTCTATGCCACGCCCAATTTGCTACTTGCCCCACCCTTTTTGGCAAAACTTGGTGGTGACCAAGCTATCGCTTTGAGAGCGAACGCTCACCACAAAGTGCCACTGTCTGTCAGTAGCGATTGCCAGACAATCAACAACTCCTTTCATTGGCCTAGTTAAAAGAGCACCCATGCCTATGGAAAATAAAATCTAAAGATTACAAAGATAAAACACTAACAGCGTTAGTGTTTAATAGCATATTAGATGCTAACCACGATACTAAAGTGTCAGTGCCCACCAAATCACATTCTGCTCGTGTAAAGGCGCTGAGCTAATTGGTGGGCAGTTTGGTGAAAAAAGTGTGGAGAATAGTGGCACTGACCAGTGCTCGTGTAAAGGCCCCTTTAGAAACAGTCACTCCGATATCTACTATGAGTCGAAATGGTTGCTATGTCGATACTCACCGTTAGCGCTACGAATTCGACAGCAAACGGCATCGAATCGACATTCATATGTTTGTTGGGATCCTCCTCCAACATTTCAGTCTTGCATCTTCGATATAGCCAAAGTGTGCTCTTCTCTTCCAATCCCGCCCTCCATGATACTTCCACTCTCTCAGCGACACTTCTCGTCAATTCTCCTGCGCTCATCGTCATCACCTCATCCACCTCAATATACGTCCACTCCAAGTATTTTTCAGTTCTCTTCCATCATCCTGCTCGACTCCCTCTCATCTCTCTAATCACCCTCTTTACCAAGTCCCTCCCTCCCTGCATCTTCTTCCTCAGGTACTGTAGCCTTCCTCTCACTGTTCTACTCTTCATCGTTCCTATCCGTATTTCACCTCTCATTCCAGCAATGGTTGCCTGAAAAGTTCAATTCAGAACTTCATATAGGCTTGAATGAATGTATTATTCTTTTTTTGTTCAATAAAGTTTATTATTATTATTATATCTAGGTGCACCCAAGATCGTCTCATTGTTCCACTCTCCTGTCTCTGCAGCTTCCCGATGTTCTCCTCTGTCAAATCCACCACCTCCATTCCAAACAAGACACTAGGCAGTACCACCCTGATAACATTGCACTATCGGGCCAACGTCGGTAAACGTTGGCATAGTAAAGGCACGATCGGGCATTGGCACGCCAATGCTATTACACACTGGGCCAATGCAATGAAAAAGACAGTGGGCCAACGGTTGCCAAACAGCACTGGTCCAATGAAGGAAAACATTGGTTAACCAATCCAGTGATTTTTTGATGTATCAGTATATTTATTATACTGGTCTATCGGTTCTATTTAGCAGTTATCGCCAGACAATCATAGAAAATAGGTGCAACCCTATAAACAACGGTCTATCGATTCGATATCTTCTTATGTCGAATTCAAAGCTGGGACAGCGGATAACTAAATTTATTAATTAATTTTAATCGAATCGATACATGAAATAACCTTGAAATCGACATCATAAATCTCCTTCTATTTTAGATGTCGAATCAATATATATTTTAATACATCGAAAATTAGTAACGAAATCGATAGATAGATATTTTTCTATGAAAACGATACATAAATCTAGATATAAAAACGATGTGTATTCGATGCGTGTAAAAAGTTATAGAAAAGCTGTTATGAGTCTCATATTTTCTGCCGTCTGTTTTAGTCTTATAAAAATACAGTGAAACTCCTGAGTTATTAAATTTTTGTTTCTTCATAACTCAGAGCCACTTCATAGCTCAGGGACACTGATTCTTTTCTATGATTGAAATATTGGAGAAAATTACGGTCTTTGAGTGAGAACTAGGATGAAATTCATGACGTATATCGTTTTATATAATTGGAACAAAATTGAAAAAACTTGATAACTCCGCGTTGCATTTCATAACTCAGGTCCTTCATTACTCGAGTGAACTAATTACTCACCTACATATACTGAGTGAGAGTTAATATATGGTTAAATTTTAATTAATTCATTGAAATTTCATTACAGAGCTTTCATCTTTATTTAGCTAAGTCGTGGCCTCAAAACATTTTCTTTAATTTGAACTCATAGAGAATGAAATTTTTAATGAGTTACAATTTATAAAAATTTGACCATCTGATTATGTACAATTTGTAATAAGAATAAGTTGTGATTTTGGTTATAAAATCGGTGTTTGTATATACAGGGTGGGTCAAAAAAAAGCGGAACCCAAATTCACTTTGATATATCTCATAAACTAGTAACGTTATAAATTTTATAAAAGTACCGTTGTGTTTGTCTACTTTTTTTACATTAATGGTGAAAAAATCAAAACTATTAATACATCAATATTGATGCTACAGTGATTATAGTAAACGGTGTCAAAAGTATGCTTGCGCACAAACATAAAGTTAAGAAAATTGTTTTCAATTACAGAAAAACACTATAACACTATAATATATCGTATCATTAGCAACCCATTATTAAATATATATTTAATCTATATTTCTTCCTAACAATCTACTTAATCCCTCCATATGTCCTCCATTTCTTCCCGAATTATCTAATTCAATCCATATTCTCATTATTGCCATGACGATCGCTTTGCGACATTTGCTAACTGATGTGTTCAACAATCACATTATTCCACTAATCTATGCAAATGAGTGGTCACCAGATCACTGGACATAACACCAGGTGATTTTTTCTTATTTGGACATTAAAAAGTAAGAGTACTCAACTCCGCCTGTGAACTTAGACGACTTGAATGACAGAATTACAAGTGAAGTGAATTTACTCTAAGAAAATTCTGCATTAATAAAAAGAGTTATGGCAGCAATGAGAACAATTATTGAGTTATGTCAAGAAATGGAGGACATTTGTAGAAAATAAGGAAGGAATTAAGACTAAATATTTATTTAATAATGGTTTGTTAATGATATATTGTGTTGGATCGTTGTGTTAGGTATTTTTGTTTAAAAAAATAATTTTAGTAAAATTTTCTGTTTGTGCGCAAGCATACTTTTGACACCGTTTACTATAATCACTGTAGCATCAATATTGACGTATGAATAGTTTTGAATTTTCCACCATCTATGTAAAAAAAGTAGACGAACACAATAGTAATTTTAGGAATTTCATAATGTTAGTAGTTTCTGAGATATATCAAATCAAATTTGGGTTCCTCTTTTTTTGACCCACCCTGTATAGTAATATTCACTTTAAAATATCTCAAAGTATCTCCAAGTCGTTTAATATCAAATTTTTTTGGGGTAAAATGCATTCACGGTGGCACAGTGCCAAGGTACACGTACCTAACCGCAGGATGTCTGGATGCAGGTACGTGTAACATTAATTAAATTGATATGTACTTAACCTAAGTAAATTATATGCAATAAAGTAAAAGATTCAATTTTAATTTTTGAATTTATTTGCTTATTGGATATCAATCAAGTGGATATCGTTTCGAAGTATATTAGATATATAATCGGGCGTCGGTTCGATACAAATTCCCTATGATAGTAGCGAAGATTTGTTTCTTTTTATTAACATCTATTCGACGCATAATTTGTGACTTTTCATCTCGAAATACACATATTTTCGATGCCGTTTAGTGGTGCACGGCATCTTCTAATCGAAGCCAATACTATGTCAGATAGCGGATTCTAGCTCTATTTTCAAATTCATTTAGAGAAAAGCCTTGTATCCAGATGATGTCATTTCGATGCCGCATTGTTTACTGGGCAGTTCTTTTTGAAATGACATCATCTGGATACAAAGCTTTTCTCGAAATGAATTCGAAAGAGCTAGAATCAGCTATCTGACATAGTTCTGGCTTCGATTCGAAGATGCCGTGCACCACTCGACGGCATCGACAATACGTGTATTTCGAGATGAAAAGTCACAAATTATGAGTCGAATAGAAGTTAATAAAAAGAAACAAATCTTTGCTACTACCATAGGGAATCTGTATCGAACCGACGCCCGATTATATATCTAATATACTTCGAAACCAAAGACCATGACGCTGACGTTAAAAGGAAATGAAATACAAGGGACTGGAAGAATCAGTCAGAAAGGAAAGTGGCTCCATTGACAAAGTCACGACGCTCATGCATGGATGCTGAAAAGCTACTCCGTGAATGCTGTCACTTACCGAGGAATGTGACAAAAATGGTCACAAGCACCGGTGGCTGCACTCAAGGATGGAAGAGGGAAATGAAGAGGTGATAGTAAATGAAGTTTACGAGCCAACCTAACACAAATTCTAAGACCTCGTACGTAATTGTAGAGCATAACCCTAGCGCTATCATCTAAAACTGTATGGAGAGTTAAAAACAGGATAAACATAAAATAGACAATACATAATCCAAATTACAACAGTTTTGGTTCCCAAGGGACACCACCCCACTTCTCTTCTATTCACCAAAGACAGCTTCAGGAACCCCTCGGGGCTTATTATAAGCAGTTTAGAATAGATTCATAACAATAAATGCACTGGCCATCGAAAAATCACTTGATTGATTATCCATTTCATTTTCACGGTACTGGAGGAACACTGTTCAACAACCGATGTTCCAGTATCGCTTACTTTACGTTAATCCAGTGTACAATCGCACTAGCGTGTCAATGCCCAGTGGTGTATTAGGCAGAGTTGAGATCCAGGCGCATTTGAGATATTGGCACATGAGAGGCGGAGAGTTGATTGTGGGCGTGGCGTTTTTGCTGCACTATCAAGTTTGCCACGGTAGTGATAGCGTATGAGTAGCTCTTAATTATGTGAGTATGATAAAATCCGTGCTATAAATGATTTACACATTGTCACAATATAATGAAGGTTTCAAATTTTAAATTTCATTTTTTCAATTTTAATTTGCATGGTGATCAATATCGACTTTTGAAGAGCAACATGTTCACATGTAACTACTTTCATTAGAATAATGAAGTTTAATGTACAGTAGAACTCCTGTATAGTGAATTATCCTTTATAGTAGACTCCTGTATAGCGAACTATAGTGAACATATTTAGTTTAGTCTGCCACAAATATTCGTAAATTTTCTATGAATCTATATACAGTAGAACTCATCTATAGTGATCACATGTAAAGTGAAATTACGTCTATAGTTATCTCCTCTATAGAAAACATATTTAGTTCAAATTTAGTCTGCCACAAACAGCTATAAGTTTTCTATGAATATCTATATAGTAAATTAATTATATGTTATGAAACAGGAGATCTTCATTGACACATTGTACAAGTACAGCTCCTCTACAATGAAGTCATATGTAGTGAACCATCCTGATATTTTGAGTTATGAGAAATAAATACCTTGTAACTATAATTAACATGTTAACTGCAGCGTGACGCACTCACCGGTGGGTCACGCTGCAGTTAAAAAGTCAATATATGTGAATCATTGCTTGTAATAATATGTTCAAAGATTTTGAGCCTACAAAAACTTTTGTGTACCTTAGTAGAGAAATTATATAGTTAAGAGAAAAATGAAAGGTTAGAATAAAAGTTGGAGTTAAAAATTAGTTGTCTTATGAGTGTGGCAAGTAAAGTGTTAACTTATTTCACAAAAGTAATAGAATATTCTCTAAAGTCTGCCTTGGAAAGGAAAGTTCTTCATTCATATCTCTATAGTAGAGTAAACTCTATAGTGAACTAGTTGAAGCTCACTATATAGGAGTTCTACTGTAAGAATAAATCTCTGCCACCACAATCAATTCTGCCTCGAATACATTATCAATGATCAACAGGAACACAGAGCTATTCAGTGGCACACTTAATACAACAACAATAACGCCACGCCCACAATCAACTCTCTGCCTCTCATATGTCAATATCTCAAATGCGCCTGGATCTCAACTCTGCCTAATACACCGGTCGTAACTTTACAACTGCCGTAGTCCCCCATAAGTGTATTAATTATTGGGTATAGTTTAAAGGGAGAACAACGTACGTTATATAGAAAGGTACACTCCAATTGAATAGAAATAATTCCTACATTTCTATACGTATTATAAAACAGGAAGATAAGAAAATGAATTTCCAAATTTGAAACGATTTCTTTGAAACTACGTATCTGTTTTTGCACTTCTGGTCGAAGTATAAATTTAGATATCGTTTGGAAACAGACATACCGACGTCAAGATGATGCTATTAAAACCATGTATAGGTTTTCGTGTTTCTACTCGAAGTGTAAATTTAGATATCATTTAGAAACAGACATTCCGATATCTCCTATGAGTCGAAATGGTTGCTAAGTCAATACCCACCATTAGCGCTACGAATTCGACAGCAAACGGCATCGAATCGACATTCATATGTTTGTTGGGTTAACTCTCACTCAGTATATATAGGTGAGTAATTAGTTCACTCGAGTAATGAAGGACCTGAGTTATGAAATGCACCGCGGAGTTATCAAGTATTTTCAAATTTGTTCCAATTATATAAAACGATATACGTCATGAATTTCATCCTAGTTCTCACTCAAAGACCGTAATTTTCTCCAATATTTTAATCATAGAAAAGAATCAGTGTCCCTGAGCTATGAAGTGGCTCTGAGTTATGAAGAAACAAAAATTTTTAATAACTCAGGAGGTTCACTGTATTTTTATAAGACTAAAACAGACGACAGAAAATATGAGACTCATAACAGCTTTTCCATAACTTTTCACACGCATCGAATACACATTGTTTTTATATCTAGATTTATGCATCGTTTTCATAGAAAAATATCTATCTATCGATTTCGTTACTATTTTTCGATGTATTAAATTATATATTGATTAGACATCTAAAATAGAAGGAAATTTATAATGTCGATTTCAAGGTTATTTCATGTATCGATTCGATTAATATTAATTAATAAATTTAGGTATCCGCTGTCCCAGCTTTGAATTCGACATAAGAAGATATCGAATCGATAGACCGTTGTTTATAGGGTAGCACCAAGGATAATATAAGATAGACGCTCAACTCCATGTTATAAAATACAAAGCATGTTTGCACTGACGTCAGAAATGAAACTCAACTTCTAACCAATCAGCGTCAATGTACAACTACAACGTAGTGTCTTCAAAGACAATATCGTACTTACATAGGTTTATACTTGCTTGGTATACATAGTTATGATTATTCTTCATTAAAAGAATTACAAGATTATATTTAAAATACCAAATTGAACTACATATGCGATCAAGTAGACTTAATTAGTAAGATGTATTAAGTAATGTAATCCATAATCAGTAGTGGATATTTATATTTATAAAGACTTCACACGTTAAGAATAAAGATTATCCTTCTGTGAATTTCAAGGGGGAGGGGGGTCGTACGTTTATTATTGTTTGGTGTGACGTATGCTACTGATTGGTTGTTATTATTCTTGCATGTGCCCTATCAAGTTGAGCGTCTATCTTATACTGTCTTTGGTTATACTGTTCTGGGCCGGTGGACATGCGTGAGGTGGGCCTACGTCGGGCCTTTGCAGGCACAATACATAGAGACCGGCATGGCAACTTTGGCCCAGAGTTTCGTTCTGAATTGTGCCAATGTTGGCCCAACATTGTAATGTTTACTGGGGAGGTAGCTAACAGAAATATTTTCATACATTCAGTGCCAGAAGCGAACGAAAAAAATATTTGTTAAAGGGGCAGTTCAGTCAATTTTTGTTTTCATAATATTAATGTTGAACTATCACTTAGTAAGAATAAAGTTTTCTTGTAGAATTAAATGGTTGAAAAAAATATAATAACCGATATATATATCATATTTTATAAATTCGATTTAGTTCCTGCGTCCTCCAACAGATGGCGCCAACACTCTGTACTGTTTGTTTACATTTTACAGCTGATAACATGTGATTAATTTTTCTATCAATAGTATTAACAGGTAATTTATGAAGAGATGATTCTCTTTTCAAAACTAAATCGAATTGTCTCGAAAGACAGTTTTCAATTTCACAAATTCTTTTCACCATTTTCAAACATATAAAAACAGATTCAAAATTCAAGTCTGGGACTGGTTATCATTTTGTTTTTCTACTACAATGATTAGTACGTCGGTCCGCCACAGTCCACAGATGGCGCCACTAATTTACAATATACTTTTTATATAAACATTTCTAAAATCAACGAATATTCTTATGTTACATAAATAAATATACTAAATCGATTTAGGACCAATTTGGCGATAGTTTGAATTTGACTGAACTGCCCTTGACGAGATAACTCTTGAACAGCTAGGTATGTATATCTCTATTAATTCATATAAGGTGTGTATAATATTTGACAATCACAGTTGGATTCCCAATGAAGAAATATAATTTTTATCTTTAAAACATGCCAATTTTTGATAGTTAAAATTACCTATATATTTCAACCCGAGTCCGTAAAAGCCTACCTATTGTGGTTTTCTTTAAAATGTATTTCCGCAGGGCGTTTATTTCCAGTTCAGACAAAATTGGACAGCCTGTATAAAGAAAAAACACTTTTTCAAGAATAACAAAATGTCGAGATATTGATAGGGTAATTTTAGCGTGACCGGTAATTTGATCCCCGCTTTTTAATTCAAGGACGTAATTTACTTTGCGGACTTAGGGTATTCATTTCTCTATTCCAGTATAAGTTTAGACAATCCTGATACACACACCCCTATGGAACGAGGTTTATTGTTTAATTCGTCGCCGTATTTTCCATTTCATATCATTAATTAATTTCATATCTCATTTCTTCTAGTAATTCGCCATATTATTAATTTCTTCCAAATAATAAATTACACAATATATGTACTTACAAAGTACAAAAGATATTTTTCACAATACAAAAGATTTTTCTGATGAATTTGTACCTAATCTTTAATTCTTTTGAAATGAATTATTCCACAGTTTGATATAAATAATTTAACATTTGGAATAAATAAATATAATTGAATAATGAAATAATATCAAATATTGGTATCAACAATACGTACAAGTAACTTATGATATAGAGCCTAATATACAATGTCATTATTATTGTCTTTTTTAATATTATATCTATTTCCGGGTACCAAATTACTAGCACCTAATTTTAGATAAAGTTAAATTTCACATAAAATAAATTGTGTCAACAAATCTAACATCATTAAAAAGTTCTTAGTTTACAAGATCAGGTAGTTTTTCACTTGCAAGAGTCTCTTCAGATATGAGGTATCAAGGGTCTAGGAGAATTTATCGAAATCAATTTATCAAACGGATAATTTAAAGTTAAAGAAAACTCCAAACCAGTCACTCACCCGAAAACGAGCCTTTACAGGTGAATTGATCAAAAGGAAAATTGATCGCACAATAATTGATCGAAAGGAAAATAGATCAGCTACTAAACACAAAGGAAGTATAAATACGTATTACAACGAAACAAAACTTGCAGATTATTTTCAATTCTAGTGTTTTACATTATTTTATACTTATGTATCATTATCCTTTGTTTTTGTATATGTACTTATCTATCATTTCCATTGTCTTCCCTTACAGTTTTTAACCAACAACCTCCTCTATATTTGATAGGACTCAATTTTTTGCTTTTATAGAATGGGCATCTTTTATATTTAGTCATAAACGTTGCTTTCACAAACATTCGTCATTAGTAGATGGAGTTTTTAATAACAAGAATTTTAAATGCCAATGCAAGTTACTTTAAAACGTGATCTTACTTTTTTGTGTTTGGTAGGATCGTAGGCTTAATTAACTATCACCAATTTATTCTCCTCATCCATCCGTGAGTGCACAGTCATTGGAGTTTGTGTCCCTTTTCATAACTGCATTCACGGAGTTGCTTTTCTACATCCATGAGCATTGTCAATGACAGTGGAAGTTGACTTTGTTCATGAAGCCGTTTCCTTTCTGACTGCTTTCCAGTCCCTTGTATTTAATTTTCTTTTGACTTCAGTGATATGGCTTTTAGTTCTGAAGCAAACGTATTATGTATTTCAAAGGATATAATTATCTGTCAAAGAAAAACAGTTGATTGAAGAAATGTTTTTATTTTATATAAATCAAGGTAACAAGATCTACTAATGGTAATATAAAGCATGTAAGTGTCTCTGGTAATACATGGTTTATTTATCATCGTCAATTAGTGTAAATCGATCAATTTTCATTTGCGATAAATTCTCCATTCAATCTATGGTTTTTGATCAATTCTCCTGTTCCCGAGGTATCAGATCTACATTGATGCTGGTCACTTCAGTCAATTATTTTAAGTACATTTAATAACATTATGATAGGTACTAAGGTCGATCTGATATGTTTTAATTTTCCCCAAAAAATCTTTTGGAAACGTCAGTACTTTTAAAAGTCAGTACAGGTAAAGCTCGTACAACTGGCACCCGCTACTAAGGACAAAAATTGTCCGATATAAGAGTCAAGCGTCTCCTACTGCGACCTCTATAAATAATATTTAACATATATTTTATTCGTCTACCAAGTATCTATTTATTATATTCAGAGGTATTACAATTTAAAACTAGATTATGTGCACTCGGCAGAGCGCATACCTTCGCCGCCGCTTTGACCCGTTCTCTCCCTAAATCTGATGAACTAACTGGATAATAACCAATCGTCCCACCAAGTTTCATGCAATATGGTACAATACTTTTTGAGTCACCGAGTTACAAATGACCTATGACCGGATCACACCCAAAATTCTATCAGATGGTTCTTGGACATTGCCCAATTTTACCATCAAATTTCATACAATTTGGTTGGATACTTTTTGAGTTACAAATGGCCTTGACCTTGATTTTTGACCCAATCGCTCCCAAAATCTAATAAAATGGATCTTGTGTATTGACCAATCGTCCCACCAAGTTTCATGCAATATGGTTCAATACTTTTTGAGTTATAAATGAACTTGACCTTTGTCGGATCACTCCCAAAATTCTACCAGCAGGGCACTGGACATGGACCAATCGTTTCGCCAAATTTCAGGCAATTTGGTTGAACACTTTTTCAGTTAAGCGAATAAAAAGATGATATATAAATAAATGATAGGTAAAATATGACCTTGCCGCATTCTGCGAAGGTAATTAATTATGTATTGTTTTTCACACTTTCAGTAATTTTATTTCGTACACATTTTCTTTGATTAGAAAATTGCTACAGAAATATAAGAGATGTAACAATTTTTCTGAATTGTTAGACTTGGCAGGCAAATTCAAGCAGAAATTTCGTGATGTCGAAGAAGACGCAGTAACAAGTGATATTTCTTGTTCTATTTTGGATTCATTGTTAACCAACACAATAATAAGAATCAAGAATCGAAATAATTTATTTATATATTGTGTTCAGTTGAATTAAAGATTAGTAATTACGTTATGTATATTAGTTTGCATCTGCTTATATACCCATGTAAATGAAGTTTAAAAATATCATCCTTTTTTCCCTAGAAAACTTGCAGTTTAAATCCCCAACTGAAGTAAAAACAGAGTTCGTCATAGCGTCCATTGATCGGTATAACGTCCACTTTTTCCAGTACTGTATCTTCAAAACTAAGAAGCTTTGATGAACTTGTTAGTTTTACGTGAAATTCTCTATGCATGTCAAAAATTACCCTAGAATCAGGGTATCAATATCTTAATAACTAAGCATTTTTGGACATTTTGTTATTCCTGAAAATGTGTTTTATTTCGGTTTTTATGCAATCTGTCAAATTTTATCGAATCTGAAATGAAACATTTGGTGGAGGAAGGTCTAAGCCACATTTAGAAATTACTCAGAAGGAGCATTGAAAATCTAAATAGATTTTTTGAGGTATAGCATTTCCTTTTCATGTTTTGTGGCTTAGGCCCGTCCTCCAACAAACGCGTCATATATGATAGGTATATCGTAATTATTATTATAGGTATCTGGCTTCTAATTCCGTATCAAATAGCTCTTAAGATTTTGTTTTAAATAAGCCTTTTTTAATGAAAATCTATTATTCCATGTCTATTTGTGATGGGAATCTCACATATTTTTACTACTAGATAGAAAAGAGCATTAGTGTCACAGGAAAATGAATAACAAGAACAGTAGATTTGACATTCTGTCATATAATTCAGCTTTAAACATATGACAATAAATTGATTTAACTTTAAAGATTGCTTCTGAGGAATAATTGATTCAAACTGTTAAAATAGTAATCACCTAGGTAATTAGGTATTGATAAAACATCTTCATTGATGTCCATATTGAGAGGATTTTTAATTAGTTTTATTTATCTTCAATAAATATTTGAGGAAGCTAGTGGAAGAAGGTAAATGTTAAATTTCGCAAAACAAAAAACTATGTAAAAGAGTACACAAAAGAGCATCACTAACCCATCACAGAACATAAGGAAATGCCTAGTCTAATATTAGAGATTTATCTAAGAGATCCTCCTCTCAGAGCCAAAACTAAATGCAAAACTGAACCACCCTGAACCTTGTAATCTGCAGCAGTCTTCTCATCATTCCTGAAAATATGTAAACAAATATTGAGAAACAAGCAGCTACACTTCATTGAAGGAATTAAATTTACATAACCAAATTGGCAACAAAACTCTTTAACGTCTTTTAAGCTACGACCAATGCCTAAGAGGCATGTTTCAAGGGAATATCGATTTATTCTTTTAAAACTTTATTTGAGTTGCTTGAAATTTGTATAGTAATTGTCTAAGATGTATTTATGTGAAATCAATGAAAGAAATGCAACACATTTAGTTTAATAACATTTTACTACCATGTGGAAATCTGGAGCCTGGTTGAAATACATGAGCTGTTGAGTCACACTTAAAAATAGCTAGATAATATTCCTATAGCTAAGTGATGTTGCTAGTGTAATGCAAGAGCGGTTGTACTTCACATGGGCTCCAGAGGCAAAACTGATTTAAAATAATATAAAACTAAATTTTCTCTGACATTTATATGATACATTTATAAATCCTAGAAATGTAAATAGACAAGAGACCCATCACAGCTAGTAGATGAAAGATAGACATTGAAATAATAAAATGAATCAGAAATACTTTACGGAAATAAAATAATTACATTTGTTTGCCTGAGAAGATGAGGCGCTGCTGTGGTGGTGGAATTCCCTCCTTTTCCTCCACTCTCTCTTTGATTCTCTCCACTTTGTCAGTGGGTTCTATGTCAATCTCAATCTGAAACATAATCGACTCACTGCAATATCTTTACAATGTATTTAAAGGGAATTCTCAGTTTAAATATAACTCTTCAGTGTGGCACAATAAAAATTGCAATCAACATATGTGAACATACATGCCTATTTTACATTTTTAAAGGAATTTCATCTACTGATACTGGAAACTACATCCCAAAATATCAATTAAACCTTATAAGCAGCAGAAAATATATATAATTAGCATATTATTTCCCATAGTTACTTAATTCACTATATAATATTTATACCCATTGTTAAATCACTTGTGAAGACAATTAACACGTACACTATATAAGCTCAAAACGGTTCTCGGAAAGAAGCCTACATGAAAAATGGCAACAAAGAAAATTGCCTTAACACTTTGGCGCCGAATGGGCTAAATATGTCCCACTAATAACATTCATATTCTATTGGGATATATTGTCCCAATAGTCTGTGATGTACATTACTGGTGGGAAATATTGTCCCATCATAAGTTTGATATAAACACTTTATCAATAGATTAAAATAATATACAAATACATAAATATTATTAAAAAACTTTATTATTACTCATAATGAACTCAGAAAAAAATCGGAGTGAAAGGGTTAAGGTATAAAAGCCTACAATATATAATAATTAATAATAATTTGAATCTCTAACTTTGCTATACAGGGTGTTTCACAAATAATAAATAACCCACTTAAGGGGATCGTCAAGTGGTAACAGGTTTTTCGCCTCCACAGGGGAGGGATCCCAAAATAAAAAAATTACGAGAGCAACTTAAAAGATTTGGAGCATTATGTCAAAATCTCAGCAGAATCAGACTAGTATTATTGGTAGCTAGCATAACCACTAGACGATCCTCTCAATAGAGAACAAATTCTATATACTATGTCACATTATAAAGGTTATATAATGCAATATTACGGTATTCATACAGATTGCAATATTAGGGTGAACTTAAGCCACACAGAATTAACAAAGTTCAGACCCTAATAGAAATGCACAAAGAACAAAGATTGCAATTCTGCCAGTGGTGGCAAAAACAGCATGGTAATTTTTCGCAGACTAATTTGATCCAACTCGAAGTGGTTTGCGAGAAGAAATGTTCCTAACAGACAGAATGAAAGATGTTAGTCTTTGGTGCACCCACATGAAATCGAAGAACAGCAACAAAAAGGAAGTGAAAAGTTTATGGCTTGGGTTGGTCTCATTGAAAGAGAAATTTAAGGCGTTTTTTGGTTTAAAGATGAAAATGACAATGCAGTGAAAATTAATGGTGAATCATATGGAAGGAAGTTGAATGAACACCTTTTCCTACATATAGCTAACAGGAAACCATGGTGGTATCAAAAAGATGGAGCAACTCCCCACTGCATAATAACAAACATTGAAATGTTACAAACCAAATTTCAGGACCACTTAATTTCAAGGAGAACAGTTTGGCCAAGATGCAGTCCAGATATGAATCCTCTTGACTTTTGGTTTTGGGGTACTGCATTCAAAACATCAGGAACCAACATCCAGAAAATATGAAAAATTTGTGTACCATTGTGCAACAACACTCCAGTTGAAATCGTCAGAAAGCCAATTATAATATAAGTCAACGAGTGGAACTTTGTCATGAATGTAATCAACATTTGTTATAACGGAAATTAAATAAATTTTAGATACTCATAAATTGCATTGTACAAACTTTATAACAAGACATAGTATATTAAATTTGGTCGTCATTAAGTGGGTATATTAGCCATTTATTATTTGACAGTGTCCACGAAAGACCCTGAAGTTTTATGAAGTCAATTGGTTCAGAATTTGTAGCTAAAATTATATTTAACATAATTACCAACTCTTCCTGTTTAAAGACATAACTAATTAAATAATTGTGCCTTTGTAAACTTATGCCATTATTTAAAACACATTTTTGTTTTTCTGTATTTTAAATAATATGTAGTTGTGGGCTTTCATACATGTGTTTGTTTTCCTTGTTGGCATTTCTCCTCTGTGAACATTTCTCCTCTGTGAACATTTCTCCTCTGTGAACATTTCTCCTCTGTGAACATTTCTCCTCTGTGAACATTTCTCCTCTGTGAACATTTCTCCTCTGTGAACATTTCTCCTCTGTGAACATTTCTCCTCTGTGAACATTTCTCCTCTGTGAACATTTCTCCTCTGTGAACATTTCTCCTCTGTGAACATTTCTCCTCTGTGAACATTTCTCCTCTGTGAACATTTCTCCTCTGTGAACATTTCTCCTCTGTGAACATTTCTCCTCTGTGAACATTTCTCCTCTGTGAACATTTCTCCTCTGTGAACATTTCTCCTCTGTGAACATTTCTCCTCTGTGAACATTTCTCCTCTGTGAACATTTCTCCTCTGTGAACATTTCTCCTCTGTGAACATTTCTCCTCTGTGAACATTTCTCCTCTGTGAACATTTCTCCTCTGTGAACATTTCTCCTCTGTGAACATTTCTCCTCTGTGAACATTTCTCCTCTGTGAACATTTCTCCTCTGTGAACATTTCTCCTCTGTGAACATTTCTCCTCTGTGAACATTTCTCCTCTGTGAACATTTCTCCTCTGTGAACATTTCTCCTCTGTGAACATTTCTCCTCTGTGAACATTTCTCCTCTGTGAACATTTCTCCTCTGTGAACATTTCTCCTCTGTGAACATTTCTCCTCTGTGAACATTTCTCCTCTGTGAACATTTCTCCTCTGTGAACATTTCTCCTCTGTGAACATTTCTCCTCTGTGAACATTTCTCCTCTGTGAACATTTCTCCTCTGTGAACATTTCTCCTCTGTGAACATTTCTCCTCTGTGAACATTTCTCCTCTGTGAACATTTCTCCTCTGTGAACATTTCTCCTCTGTGAACATTTCTCCTCTGTGAACATTTCTCCTCTGTGAACATTTCTCCTCTGTGAACATTTCTCCTCTGTGAACATTTTTTCTCTGGGCATTTTCATATGGCGATTTTCCGGTCACCACTCAAAACGCAGTCTGGCCTAACTGACTTTTGCAATATTAGAAGTTCTAGTTATTGATTTTATATCACATGTCCAATGATAGAGTGAGAGAATCTGAGTATCTCTGTGTGTAGCTACCTATTGATATTGTCTGTATGACTAAATAGTGGTATAAATGTGGTGGCTACACATTGTCACAATTTAATTCCAGTTTAAAATATTGACAGTGGTATATACTTGTACCACTACGTCTATCAGTAATACACAAGTGGTACAAATGTATACCAATACGCAGTCAACGTGTTAAATTGTAGTTTTATATATTTAACTCTTTAATGACCGTCCTATGGGGAGGACATTAGAAAAATATTAGATGTTTAAATTGGTTTCGTATAGTCATATTATAGCAAGAAGAGACATACAAATAAATATAGGCTGTATATGCCACATAATAATTCCAGATTTTGAACCATTCAAACTTCTTCCCAAAGGACATAAGACTTTTTTTTAAATGAAGTGATTTTTTTTAACACAACTCTTGTTTCTTGAAAAGATTATCTATCTAATATTGATCTAACAAAACAAAAATTTGACATACAATATGTCTTGGGTGTTAAATGGTTAAGGTACTTACTCCATTAGGTAGACACTCTTTGATGTAATTAATTAATTAGAGAATACTAATTGCTTTATTATAAGATATATATGTACAGGATAGAAGAATATTACCATGTAGGACATTGCAGGACACTCACCTCCTTCCCAGTCAAGGTCTGAAACAAAAATGAATTTTAATTTAATAATAGAAAATGTTACTAATGTAAATTAATTGACAGAAAAACAATTTAGATAAATCATAAATATTTTAAAAGTTTGAAATTCGGCTTACCAGTCTGAAAAGAAGGTCTGCTCAGACCCAGGATATTTTTTACAGAAATTAGGATTTGGGTGCAGCAAATAACATGGGAACATAGGAATTAAATAGAATTTTTTTTTTTTTTTTTTTGACCCAGGATTAATCTTCGAATGATCAAATCCTGTGATACTTTTCACACTGGGTTTGAACTAGCTATATGATTTATGTCACAGTCTGCAGAATTTGGGTTATTCTCTATGAACAATTTTGAATTACTTCCTACATTTACAATAATTTGCTACAAGCACTTCTATATCAATCCCTATGGGGATAGAATAGAACAGAATAAGAGATCTCTACAAACAGTTCAGCAGACTGGTATATGTCCAGTTCAATACTATTAACAAGAAAAATGAAATTATGTTTACTCAACAAGACAAAATTGGTTCACACATTGAATTGCTCAAATGAGTAAGTCATTAAGAGGAATTTTTCAATTGTTAATACATTTAAAAGTGATAGTTAAAGAAACTAATTTAATAATTATAAACAACATAATTGAAACAAGTTATAAAGTTCTCCAACTTATGACTTACCAGTCAAATTAACCCACAAATACATTTTGCCTGCTTTATATTTTGGTGAATTACATCTATCCCAAACTCAGACTGAAGTAGCTAACTAGTAAAGAGTTTGCACAGAAATTCACTAACTTTGTCCATGTAATTCCTTTCTCGTCATTTTATAGGTGAGTTTGTCACAACTATTTTGAACACTTCAATTGCAAATGCGAGAGAAATATAAAATTTTCTCAAGTAAAATAACCTGGCTTCTAAACTTTCCATTCGTCTCTCCAGTTATCTCCAAAAAGAAATTAAACTCTCTCCAAAATGTTCAAATAGCTAATCATAAATTCTCTCCAAAATAACATTGTAGGCTTTGTAGCATAGGAGAAAATTATAAATTTCTCTGCATTTTCAATTAAAGGGGCTATAATTAGTTGCCTAAAATTCACCAATAAAAAGAAAAGAAAGATTTTTTATTACCTGGAATTTTTTCTCCTATGCTACAAATAAATTTACAATGTTATTTTGGAGAGAATTCATGATAATTTAATTATTTTTGATAAAAATTCCAGTCTGAAAAGATTGTCCCCACAGAACCAGGATTGTTTTTAGAGAAATAATAACATGAGGAGTTAGGAACATAGAATTAATAGGACTTGGGCACAGGATCCTGCAATACTTTTCAGACTGGGAAAGAAGTCACTCTGCAGAATATAGGACATTGATAACCTTTTCTGCACACTGTGAAACTGGCTAGTCTGCAGAATATGGAAGATATTTGTGATATTTTCTCTGAACAATTTTCAATTAATTCCTATATTTACATTAATTTTGCTACAAACAGAATAACAGATTAGTAAATTTGTGCTTTAGGTCCACCTCAAATTTTTGATATTTTGACACTTAATATAGGTAAAATGAGTCATTTTGAGATGTTTTTCAGGAATACCATTTGTTGTGGAAACAATTCATTTGAGATATATCACAATTAAGTGTCTGATAGGTTAAGTTTGGGGGTCTGGAAAGGTACGTTTGCAGTTTATTTCCAAAATAGCATCACAAATACATATAACGGGGGCATTACGACCCCGAACACCCTGCCGGGTCATTAAACGACCATGCTTCAATGTGTGGCAGGAATATCGCTAGTATAGTGAGAAAATAGACATTTCACCACATTTAAGATACTTTAAAGGAAAATTCTGACTTCCTAGTGAAGATTTTACACTCTAAAACATCCTTATGCTTCATGTCTGATGCATGTGCATCTCTTGAGACTTGAGGGATTTACTTGTTATTTACAGGTTTTACAACTTATTTCACCCCTCAAAAGTTGCCAATACGCTGGCCAGGTAATAAAGCATGGGCCCAGTTACGAAATACGACTCCCCCCAATGGAAAATAAGGTTTTTTGCGTGTTTTTAATGATGGCTGTCGACACCTTCCAAATATGAAAATTAAATACGACACCTCGATTTTAAAATGTGATATTTTGGTGATTGGAAAGAGATGGCTGTCCCAAAACACGACACCTCATGTTATACGAAACTTAGGACCAAATGTTTATACCATTCAATTTAAGTACAATTCAATATGTACAATTTAATAAACCTTATAATACAATTAAATATCTTTCATCAAATGTTTGAAGCAATCACATAAGTTGGTATAGTTTGCTGTAATTAGGGTCAAGTAGGTAAATTGCGACCCACTAACTAACTGCGACCTCTAACAACAGAAACACCATAGCTTCAAAACATTCATTAAAAACATAAAGCAATAAATTATAGCATGCAATGTGCTTATTTTGATAGCTATGCAACATTTTAATGTAATTTCGGTTCAGAATGTTTTAGAGACTCACTTGTGAGGGCTGCAATTAAAAATTAAAGAGCCGCAATTTACCTGCGTGACCCTATGATACGTAAATTAATTATTATATTTATTCTAATTATTATTGAATTCAAATGATTTCATGGTAAACTCCTAGTTTAGTTGACACTTGGATAGCCAGGATAGGGTCAACTAAACTAGGAAGCGGGTATATAAATCCTATACTATAGCGTTGAACAATAAAAAATAAGTTCAAATCATTTTATGATATTATGACAGTTGTAAAAGAACTATTATGCTACTATGATATTATAATTTTTACAATTGAAATTTAAATGAAAACAAAATATTATTTGAATGTAATATGTATCTAAAATACTTATCAACTATTCAAGAGAATGTCTTAGGATTAAAAATTTTTGTAAATAAGAATAGTCTTGTTACCGGATCCTCAATTCCAATAAATATATGTAATATGTGATCCAGTCTGTATTTCATGGTAAATTTTTACCCCATTGAAAATAATATTCTGGCAAAGTCGATGGATTTTTAGCTAATTATTCCTAGGTTACCATTAATTTTCGGTGGAAAAATGGCTAAAATGTTGGTTTTTTCCAGCTTTTTCTAAAAGTCAGTGGAATTTTGTACCCCAAATACAGACTGGTATGCGATTTATATATTAATATCCCTTTATATTATATACCCGCTTCCTAGTTTAGTTGGCCCTTGGAGTTTACCGATTTCATTATTAATACTTGAATGTAAAATAAGAGGAGTCAGATTGTTTTAATATCTTCTCTATATAGTTGTCATGAAAAAAAAGACTCCCCTGAATTTCTCACCATAGCCTATAGGAATAGTGTAATAATACTGGAGTGATACTATTTAATTACCCTGTGAGGAGTCTGATTGAATTTTTGTATACCAAAGGAGTCGTGTTCCTAGTTCAAGAGTATGTACCAAGTCGCCAATTAATTGTCAACTTTAAATTTGTGAAAATTAGTATCTTTCATATAAATAGAAGACTAATGAGCACTTAAATTAGATTTAAAATTAAAATGGGTGACTCATAATCATAATCGGCAGAAGCGGCCGCGCAATGCGCATCTCTGTTGAAATGTAAACAAATTACGGAGCAGCCATTTTGTTTTGATATGGCGCTCCATTTGCTGACTTAATTCAAATTGTAGCGTCAGACCGGATGGCCTTGCGCACTTCAACATTCCGGGTGAAGTTGCGCATCGGTAATTAACGGCGAATGCATGAAAATATTTCAAATCTGACAACACCATTGGAAAGAGTAGCTCTTAAACCCCCTAGTCCATAAATTTCAAGAAAATCGTAAGAGATTAAACTAAGTGTTCAAACAAAGACCTATGTTTTTTATAGCAAAATAATTATTTTGGACTAGAATCGAATCTCCGCGAACTATGCTGTAGTGTTGATAATTATGCTCCAATTTGATTGCAATTTACGTTGGATACGCATAATTTACTGTAGATTAACGTCATGTAAGATGATTTTAATAATAATTATAAATTATTGAGATATAACTAATATACTAGATGCGCAAGAACACCCTGGGAATATTATAATTCACGGGTGGACTAGCGCACATTTATTAATAAAGTTAAAGAGCTCTTATTCATTAATAAACCGGCGAAATTCATCCCGGATATTCCTATACCACGGCAATTGCACAGCAGACTAACGGCAATTGCACAGCAGACTCACGGCAATTGCACGGCAGACTCACGGCAATTGCACAGCAGACTCACGGCAATTGCACAGCAGACTAACGGCAATTGCACAGCAGACTCACGGCAATTGCACGGCAGACTCACGGCAATTGCACAGCAGACTCACGGCAATTGCACAGCAGACTCACGGCAATTGCACAGCAGCCTCACGGCAATTGCACAGCAGCCTCACGCCTCACGGCAATATCAGTGCACCAAATACAAACTAGTTGCTATCTAAAGACTCACGGTGCATACTATGATTTATTAATTTAAGTTTTTAATGTGTGTTTTGAAGCTATGATGTTTCTGTTGTTAGAGGCCCCGCAGTTTGTTAGTGTGCCGCAATTTACCTGCTTGACCCTACTTTAAGATCGAGGAGTGGGATCGAATTTATGTATTTCAAAGGAGTCTTATTTCGCAACTGGGCCTTGGCAACTTTGTTAAAATGTCTATACTTTTTAACATGGTTAAACGATCATGATGTGTGCAGAACGACAAAGTTACAAACTAGCGGAGTATGTCAGTTAAAGGCTTAAAGTCAACCATGTGGCATGTTACAGAGTATGTGTATGTCAGTTAAAGCCAAATAATTGGATTAGATTTCAAAAGGTCAAAACTCAGGTATGTCTAATTGGCTTTAAATTTTGAATTAATTCCTATGTTAATTTTGGCTTGAAATCTTCAAATTAAGAGCCAAATTGGCTTGGTAGTAGTTGGCTCGGAATTTTAGTAAAGTTTTGGCTCAAAAATTGGCTTACTATTTTCCAGTCTCGGACTCTCTGAAACATGGTACTTGGAAGTCTCATCATATCATGAAAGTGATGAAACTCGGTAGGTAATAGGACTAAAGAAATTAGTATTTTGTTTTTTAACTGTCACCGTATTGAAAGTGATGAAACATCATAATGTAATATAGAATATTGCAGAAAAATCTCACCTTGACTTTAATCAACATTTTTGAATTTAGTTTGAAGAAATTTGTTAGCTAAGAAAATAAAGGTAGCAGTCGTCAAGAGCACAGTTTATATATGAGAGCCAGAGAGGTTTCAATTTTTTTAGTAAACAGCAGTTGAGTGAGAGAGCAAAACACAATCGTAATCGTTGAAGATACTTCAGAAGTTGTACAACTCAAAGATTTTTTATAAACACCGTTGAGTTAGAATGGAAAGACCTAAACATCAAGAAATAATACGTAGTTTTGATTAATAATGTTCAATTTTACCAAGATTTTTATAATCAAAGCTCTAAATTAAGTACCCGTACAGATTTTATTTCCGACTTACTAGCTAATTTTCAGTCCAAAGAAAGAAAAAGAATCTACACCGTTTGTTTTGAATGTCAACAAGTACCTGTTAGAATTAGGTTAAATTACAGTGGGTTAACAACGTTAAGACATAGAGTTTATTTAAAGAGTAATATGTTTTACAGTTAGAAGTATATTAGAGAGATGAGTGAATCACATCTCTCACTGAGTAATGTAAAAGACAGACTGACTTAAGAATTTACATGCGATGGTATTTAAGACGCACCGGAAATGTAATGGATTTTAAACCTTAAATCCGTTTCTCATAAAAGTAATACATTGTTATTTAAACAATAGGTAATTAATATAGCTCAGCTAGTCTAACAGGAAGTTAACATTAAACATATATAAGAGTGTGTAATACATTTAAACTAAAATTCCAACAGTACCTACGAAATAGCTAATTAAAATTATAAACGAATGACATCGGACCAACGGTTGCCAAACAACACTGGCCCAATGAAGGAAAACATTGGTTAACCAATTCAGTGATTTTTTTGATGTACCAGCCCAGCAAACATAAATGTATCTATTCGATGTCTAAACGACTCTGTATAATCTCTCTTCCGACATCGAATACCAGTAACAAATTAGACATGGTGAAATCAAGTAGACATCAATCCGATATCCGTTTGCACCGCTAAACCGCATCATATCAAGTATATTTGGCATAGAAGCGATACCGTTATAACAGCGTTGAATAGAAAGATAAATTACGACATCTAACATACATAGGGATTCTGCATCGAACAGACACCTAATTATATATCTAATATGCTTCGAAACGATATCCACTTGCATCCAATAAATAAATAAATTAAAATTGAAAACCCTTACTTCATTGATATAACGTACTGTATGTTTAGGGGCATATCAATTTAATTTATGTTACATTATGTTATATAAATTAAACGGGAAGAAATGAAGTGATGTGTCCGGGTATCGTTCGTGGGTCCACCCGTCATCGTGCCTGTATCTCTGTAACTTTGCCACCGTGGATGCATTAACATAAAAAAAATTGATATTAAGCGACCCGGAGATACTTAGAGATTAGGTGAAAGCTAAAGTTATCGGATATGGGGTTCCGCATTTTACGTAGAAAAATAATTTATGTAATGATTTTTATTTCTGAACTTGTATTTTATGTTCTAGTATCATGGATGCCAATCTAAGTAAGAATTGAATAAAGATAATTATTATATTTATTTCTTACATATTCAAAAGTGTGGAACCATCTGATAACACAGAATTTACTCTAAAATGGAACGTGTTAAATAGGCTTTACGTTCAGTAGAGGTTTAACGTCTGCTTCTGAACCAAAGGCCATGTCGCTGACGTCAAAAGGAAATGAAATACAAGGGACTGGAAGAAGCAGTCAGAAAGGAAAGTGGCGCCATGGACAAAGTTACGATGCTCATGGATGCTGAAAAGCTACTCCGTGAATGCTGTCACTTACCGAGGATGTGACAAAAATGGTCACCGGTGGCTGCACTCAAGGATGGAAGAAGGAAATGAAGAGGTAATAGTAAATGAAGTCTACGAGCCTACTTAACCACAAAATCTAAGACCTCGTACGTAATTGTGGAGCGTAACCCTAGCGCTATCCTCTAAAACTGCATGGAATGTTAAAAACAATATGCACATGGAAACATAAAATAGACAATACATAATCCAAATTACAACAGTTTTGGTTCCCAAGGGATGCCACCCCACTTCTCTTCTATTCACAAAAGACAGCTTCAGGAACCCCTCGGGGCTTATTATAAGCAGTTTAGAATAGATTCATAACAATAAATGCATTGGCAATCGAAAAATCACTTGATTGGTTATCCATTTCATCATTACGGTACTGGAGGAACAATATTCAACAACCGAAGTTCCAGTATCGCTTACTTTACGTTAATCCAGTGTACAATCGCAATAGCGTGCCAATTCCCGATCGTACCTTTACAACTGCCGTAGTCCCCTATAAGTGGATTAATTATTGGGTATAGTTTAAAGGGAGCACAACGTACGTTATATAGAAAGCTGAAAGGTACAATCCAATTGAATAGAAATTGTTCCTACGTTTCTATACGCATTATGAAACAGGAAGATAAGAAAATGAATTTCCATATTAGACACGATTATTTTAAAACTATAACGTATCTGTTTTCGCACTTCTGGTCGAAGTATAAAATCAGATATAGTTTGGAAACAGACATGCCGACGTCAAGATGATGCTGTTAAAACCATGTGTCGGTTTTCTTGTTTCTACTCGTAGTGTAAATTCAGATATCATTTAGAAAAAGACATTCCGATATCTACTAGGAGTCGAAATGGTTTCTAAGTCGATACCCACCGTTAGCGCTACGAATTCGACAGCAAACGGCATCGAATCGACATTCATATGTTTGTTGGGAGTATATTTATTATACAAGTCTACTGGTACTATTTGGCAGTTATAGCCAGACAATCAGAAGGGTTTATAGGTCTAAACGATCTCTCCCAACTTTAATCACACCAAATAGCCAATTTAATATCCTCAATTAAGTATATCTTTGAAATTGTAGCCGTTTCAGGCAATTCGGTATAAATAGACTTGTTATCCCTTCAATTATTAATTTAAAACTTTATATATTTCCTTGATCAAAATGATTTTGGCCGCTAGTTAATTCATGTTTAGTATGAAATGTTATTTTTTTCGTTTGAAATAATTATTCACATTAAAAATTAAACATTCCATTCAATTTTGAATAAAAAATATTATTATTTGGTTGAAATAGCGTGAGTAAAATAATATAGATTTCAGTTTGAATTGACCACTGTTCGATTTTTTATCCTAATTTTGATCTGTTATTATGTTACTTATTAAATAGTAGTTATTACACTCAGAGAAATTCTGATGCACCCAGTTGTTTCGAGTTCACCCTATTACAATTGTCTCTAAAGCGAGAACCTTTAGTGCATCAAACTATTGTTTGGATGCGCTAAACTTTAAAGTGCATAAGTTCGATGCACTTTAGTGTCTTAGCTATAAGTTTGTTAAAATGATGAGAAAATTATTCTCATCATTTAAGCAGAAGAAAATTTGAGACACTAAAGTGTCTTGCTTTAGAAACAAAGCCATAGGGTGAACTCGAAACACTTGGGTGTATCAGTTGGAGTTGTTTATTTTTCTCAGTGTAGTAAAATATAATTATTAAATTTTCCTTGATTACGTGTTCGAAAATATACACCCTAATAATAACTTGGAACATATAATGATATACCCTTCTGCTAAAAATATTTCACAGAGCACAAAATTCTTGTTTATCTATGAAACACAATTATATACGTCAAAACATCAAACTAATTACTCACCTACCCAGCAAACATGAATGTATCTATTCGATGTCTAAACGACTCTGTATAAGGGGATCGTCTGGTGGTTTTGTTAGCTACCAATAATAATAGTCCGATTGAGCTGAGATTTTAACATAAGGTGTAAAGTGAAAAGAAATCATATGCTCTCTTTTGAGATTTTTTCATTTTGGGGCCCCCCTCCCCCGTGGGGGTCGAAAAACCTTCTTTTTCGACCCCCCCCCCGGGAAACTATAGAACGGCTTGGGGGTTGGTGCTACAGAAAAATTTATTGAAGCTAATATGTTCTCTACTACTATCCTAAGGTCGTGGTGCAGCTTTTTTTTTGAATTTCTATCTGAAAAATTTTTTATTTGAATTTTAAAAAAAATTGTCATATTTTTTTTTTGTTTTTTTTGTTTTTCAAAAAAAAATTAAG